>JAQIXH010000733.1:0-11404 GCA_034700145.1 Panagrolaimus detritophagus | reverse complement strand
TTTCCATTTAATCTTGTATTGAAGTTCAGTTCCAGATTTACATTGATCAATAATTTTTTCTACTTCATATTTCATTGGCATTTTTGATGACTTCTTTGGACTCATAATTAGCTGGCAAATCTAACATTAATAAATAAAATTATAAAATTAAAAAATATTGTTACCGTATCAAACGGGAATAATAAAAAAATTTAAACAGCAAATTTAATGAAAACTGTATTTATACAAGTTACAAAAAATGCAAATGAAAGAAATCAGTAAAAAAAAATCTCAAGAATCTTCTGCATTATTAAACATGAGTTGCAATTAGGCTTAAGCACGCTGAAATAAAAAACGATAGATACAAATTTACAAGCCATTATTCTTCCATAATAAAACTGTCATCATCATAATGTGATGAGGCTTGAGTTTGTTCATCATCTTCGGCACCATCTTCATATAAAGTTTTTTCAACTACAACAACACTGTAGTGATCCAAAATAGATTCACATTCATATTTCTTCAAAACATTTTTCAAGAGATTAACAAAGTCAAAAACTGCTTCACTTTCTTTTGTGACATCTTTGGATGTATCCAACCAACAAAATCCAACATCATGAACAAGTGCAAGTACCCGAATCTTTGCCATACAAAGTGGAAGTTTGTTAAGTTCAACTGCAAGTTTCTTTAACATATTAATTCGAATTTTGATTGTTATCAAGAGTTTTTGTATTGTTCCAATATCATCTTCATTTAATTCAGATTGTGAGAAACAACTTCACGAACTTTATTTAAAATTGCTGTTGTTACCAAAACTGTTCGACTGATTGGTACACAGATATGTGAAGTTCTTTCAAGTAAATGAAGCCATTCAAAAACATTTTGAATATCAAGTTCATTGGCAAGAATTGGACCAAAAAGTTTTTCATAATCATCTTGATCTTGAAGAAGAAAGATATGAAATGGAAGATGCTTTCGTGCAGCAGATGGATAATTCTTTTCAAGCATAATTTGTCTTTCATCAACATTCAACAAATCATGATCTGTTTCCATTTCAAAATCCACTATTGCATTACTTGTTTGTACTTGTCGACGCTTTTGACGTTCTAAATACCATCGAGATTCTTGTAAAGTAAAATCATTCATTCGTTCAATGGACATCAAAAAGAGTAACAATAGACAATATTCTTCAACACGATCACTGAGTTCTAGAATGGCACATAAAGTTGACCATTGGCACATATATGAAAGTAAAAATTGTAAAGCTTTGTAATTTTATGGGCATAATTGTTCAATAATATGGAAAGATTCTTTACATAATGCTTCAGGATCCACATCACCATCGAAGATAATCCATTGTCTAAAAATTCGAAATGTATCAAAAAATTAAAGTGAAAAATTACCTTTTGTCCACCTCTCCACGAACATTCTCAATAATTTTTCGAATAATATGAGTAAAGAGATCATCCGTCCAGTCACGGGTATTTGGATCAAGAACACCATATAATGAATCTTTGCTCGCCATAACTCCAGCAAACATTTTCTTCAAATGTTTCATAATTCGGAAAATATCCTTTGAATTGCCCATAATTTCAAGTAAGTCTTCATCACCAACAAAATAGAAGCGTGGAAATGATGGGCGTTCTCTTTCAAGATAATCACCAAGAGCCTTTTGAATTTTAGCCAACATTTCAGCAAGTCGTTCGAGAAGACGTTGAGCACCTTGCATATGAACGACTACAAGAATTCGGGGAAAACCAGCAACTTTTCTCATAACAGCCAAAAATTCTGTGGAAGCAGAAGCAAATCGTTTTGATTCTGTAGGCAATAATGTTGCAATATCAGCTGAACCAGAAAAAAGTCCTACAAGATAAACCCGTCGACGTTGAACATCAATCCATACAGCAAACAGAGCATTAATTTTATTTAAACGATCTTCTCATGCAATAGCATCTTCTTCAAATTGTTTGTAATATGGCGACAATTTCATAGCAGCTAAGCTGTTCATATGTTCTTTTAATTTGTTGAACAAATCATTCCATCCACGAATAAGGCGAGTTTTATTTTGATAATTAACCAATTCAACTTCAAAATTCTGCCAATAATCACGCACTTGTTTCAAGTTCTTCCAAAGCCATTTCTCCTTGAGCAACAAGCAAAACTTGTTTAATACCATTTTCTCAAGATAATCAATTTCTTTAACACTATTATAAGCATTTTCCATTTGTGCATACGTATCAGCTTCTGCTAATCGATTTTCAAATTAATTTTCTTTTTTACCATCATTATATGGGCGACGAAGAACGCGAGTAATAACACTTCGAAGTTGTTCATGTTGCTTTCGGAACTTCTTCAAATCTTCCAAACGTTTTTGCTTTGCTCCATGACGAATCATTGCAGTAATTTTTCCAGATTCATTATCCCTTACTTCAAAGATTTTTTCAGTTTCAACAATGATAGCTTCAATTTCAGTAATTCCAAGATGAAGAAGACGACGAGGTCCAATGATTTTGATTAATTGAGCATGAACATCACGGGAAATTGTTTCAATGAATTTGTATAAACGATGAACAGGATACTTTCCAGTTTTAGCTTTTTTAAGACCACTGAAGACATTATGAAGTGGAATACGAATTTCACTAAAGCTTTGAGCAGATAACATTTCATTCAAAGGAAAATCTTTCAAAAGGTTGGAATATTCTGATGCTTCAACAGTTTTGTCTTTCAAATCTAAAATACAAAACGTAAATTAAACTTTTTTGCTATCAAAAATAAAACATACTTGTGTTAGATTCAAAAGAAGTAGTTGCATGAAAGCGATTTCCTTTTTTCAAAGCCAAAAGTGTAAGAACAACAGGTTCACTGTTAACCTTTTTATTGATTCGTCGAAGAGCTTAATCCATATTCATCCAAAATGCAACCTCTTGTAAAGCAGTACCAGAACCAACATCCCGATCAAGAAGAGCAATAACTTTTCCAACATGAATCATAGAGGCGAGAGTAACGATATAAACATTAAAGGCATCAAGAGATACAGTTTCAGTAGTCTAAAAAAATAATATAACGGTAAAAGGTGTAATAGGGAAAAAATGAAACTTACAACATTGTTACTGTTAAATTGAGTATCCCCTGCAGCAGGTGGAGCAATATCCACAGCACTCATTGCATATGGATATTCTAAAAATTTAAAATATTGTTTAAATGTTGTAAAGTAGCAAAAAAAAGTGAAAAATAAGCGCGAAAAAAATAATGAAAAATGCCAATTCCGAGTTTTAACGCTTTCAACCTTAAAAGCTAGGAAAACCAGCACACGTTGCAAAATTTGAGGGACACATTAATAAATGAGAAACAAAAAATAAAACCGCAAATGAAATACCGATGATCAAAAAAAGAAAGGGAAGACAAATGCTTGAAAAAAGAGAGAGAGCTCTTTTTTTGTTCAGTTTCGCTTCCATTTTTTTACATCATCGAAATAAATCTATTTGATGATAGATAAAAAAGGAAGAGAAAAGGGGAGATGTGAAAGATGGTACATGAACAATTTTGACGTTAAAATTTTTAGCTTTGCAATTAATTAATTATGTAACAAAAAATTAAATATCACCAAAAAAATATTTAAGCGAGGTCGACAAAACTCGAACACCTCTTTTTTTCGTTTCAAGAATTTTTCACACTCGGGCTTAGCGCCAGGAACTGTTTTTGCAAACAGGAATAATAAAGTCTACAGAGACAGTAACTCGTTTAAACCCAAACTCAGATTATTAAAACAACAAAATTTTATTAACAGCAAAAAACAACAAATATGTGAGAACAGAAACAGTAACACCATCTCTAACACATCAACAAAAATAACTTTTTGATTAAAATTGCTTTTCACCTTATTTCCTATAAAATGAATAACACTTTTAATATACTCAACATTTTAATTAAAGTTAATTACAACTTTTTAACATGAATTTATTACTTCTATTAAAACGTGTTGTTTTTTTTGTCTTTTCCCTTTCATTTTCCTGTTTTTTAAGCTTTTGCTTATGATTTAGCTGTGAAAAAGGTGTTGTTGAACATATATATAAATTATACAATCGTTCACTAAAAAATGGATATAATTCTCTTGTTTGTTTTGTTTCCATGATTCCACTGAAGATGAAAAGAACCGTGTTGAAAATCAACTTCGTCAATCATTTAAGTTATTGAAAATAAATTGTCTTTTTCATCTTTTCTTTCAAAATGGTTAAATTTTTTTGTTTTGTTGTCGAATTTAATAGGATTTAGTTGATTTAAATGTTTTCTCTTTGTAACATTTAAAGAATGCATAAGCCATTTTCCATTGTATATGGGACATATTTGCGACAGTTTTGTAAAACTGTCTTTTAAAAAACATTTTTGTGTTTACAAAGCTTTTAAAATTTCTAAATGGAAGTTTTATTTTATAATACGACATTCGTGGCCTTGAAAGGTGAATAAAGACACAAAAAATGCAAAAAACTTTGATGGATTGACGCAAGTAAACAAAAAAATTAAATTTATTTATAATTTTAAGAAAGAAAAAGAAATACATCACATGTTTGATATGAAGTGATGATGAATGATATATCTAAATTGCAAAAAGCATTTAATTTGATAGTTTTGACCTTTGGTGTACATAGATAATATAAATAATGTACACTGGTGTGGTAAAATAAAAAAAGACGGTCAAGCGACAGTTGTGGTAATAATAATGGAATGATGTAGCAAAAACAATAGTGTATATCAGATAAAATAATTGAAAAAATATTTGTCCTTATTTAAGCACTGTCACCCATTGAAGCCTTGTTTGTCTATAAAAAGTTAAAATTAATGAAAATAAATAATATAGTCATGAATACTTACTTGAACAATACCAATAATCATACCAAAAAGACCAATAGCACTAGCAAAAATTTCAATGATAAGAATTTTAACAAAGAGTGCAGGATTTGCTGCATCTGCTAAAGCTGCACCCGAGCCAACAACACCAACAGCTAAACCACAAACAAAATTTGAGAAGCCAACTGTTAAGCCTCCACCAAAAATGTAATAACCAGCAGCTAAATTTTTTGCAAGAATTTCTGGATGATCATATGCAAGTTCTCTTGTGAATTTCTGAAAAATTAAATTTTAAAAATATGTACAGAAGTGTAAAACCATGGTAGTACCGTTCTACCTATAAAATAAATAAACTTACTCCAAGTTTTCCTTGAAATACAAAAGCCATAATAATACCAAAAATTGCAACAGCTTCACAAAAAATAATTGAAACTAAATTCTTTGTACGAATTCGAGGAGCTTTAACACCTCCACCAAGAATTGATGAACCTGTTATAAAAATACCCCATCCTGAACCAATAACAGATAGAGAAAGGGAAGCCCCAACACCAAGAGCAGCCCACATATGTGGGGAAGTTTCTGTTAAAAACCATCCAATATCAAATCTTTCACCTTGTCCAGTAAGCATATAAAAAAGTCCTAGAATGTCAAAGAAATTATGAGAAAGAATGTAGCTTAAAATTTAATTAATTAAATATACTAAAATACGGTGGCACTGTTTCCGAATCCCCCCTTTTTTCATTCTCAAATTTGCATAAAATTAGTGAGTTTACGTTGAGAATTCAAAAGGGTGGGCGGGTGGGTTGAATGAGCGGTTGTGTTTTGTGAATGAAAAAAAGGGGGGATTCGGAAACAGTACCAATACGGTTCAGTTTTAAAAGAAAGGTTTAAAACGTATACAAAGATAATCTCAATCTTTTTAAAAACAAAAACTTACCAGTTCCTATCAGCACAAAACTTGTTAACGCTGTTAGCGAATAAAAAGTAAAAAGCATCGCATTTGCCATTTTTTATTCCTCCCTAAAAATTTGATAAATCGATTATAAATGTTTACTGTATCAATAAATATATTAAATCATGACATAAATACATAAAAAAACAATTTCAAAGGCTTCCGCTTTTTCTCCTTCATTTTAGTTTTTCAAAGCTTTTATTGATTTTTGCTCTTCGATTGACTTTTTTTTTTGAGAATCAGAAGAACTTCTTATCTGTTTTCTAAAAAACGAACAAACTCTTTACTTTTTTTCTTGCTTTTTTTAGCATTTTAATTAAACGACACAATTTGAATGGACAAAGTAAAAATCATTATCTTATCAAAAAAAAAATATAACGGAAATATATATTAGTCATAACTAAAAGCTTTGAAAGCCAAACCTTTGATTGAACTAATCATCGAACATACTTTGATTTTTAAAAATTGTGTTCAAAAGCTCACTTTTTAGGTTAGTTAAGGCACGTTTCTTTTGCTGCTTTCCACATTCTAGATAAGACAAAAACGTAGTCCCTGTGTGTATTATTTGATTAGCGAAAAAGCCAAGAACATACCAAACTTTGCAGGAAAAAATGTGTCTCTGATAAGACTACCATCACAAACTCCAAAAACTTTAAAAGCTTACTTTTTTGCTTCACAGAAACAGAAAATCAATGGAACCATAAAAACTGTAGAGACAAAAAAAACTGATAAAAAACTATTTGAAAAAATTTTTGCACGTGTTCAGAAAAAATCAACCAAAGAACAGCGAACAAATTTTGGCAGCTAATAATCAAAGTCCGAAAAGGTCGTCTCGGAAAAAAAATTGTTTTGTCTTATCAAAAACCATTGAATTTTATGGTCTGTTTTATTGCTACTTTTGATTGTTGCGGGAGTTATGCTTCTCTTTAACATGTTTTATTTCTGTGGCTCTAACGTTTTCTCTGAAACCATTTCTTTGTCTTTTTTTTTTATTTTTTGATAGACACTTGGAAAAGAAAATATGACTGAAAAAATTTGCATAATGGCATTTCTCCTTTTTATGAGCATCTGCTGACCAGATGCTCTTTTTTGCAAAAAGCTTTTTGGAACATTATGTGTTGTTATTTTTTTTTCAATGTAAAAATGGCTGTTTTTGTTAAATGTTTACACGAAAAAGTTTCTCATAAGACCTTTATGTTTAGTTCCTTTATTCTCTAATTTATAAGAAATAAAGGCTCCGTTTAAAACAAAAAATTTAAAAACTAATAAATCATAATCTATCTTTTTTAAAAAATGATACTTCCTTGTTTCAAACTGCTTTCTTCTTCTTATTTTTCAATTGAAATTATTTGTTTTGGTTAAATATATTTTTTATTAGTTTTTGTGCTTTTTACATACGCCCATCAAAAGTAATTTAAAAAACAGACATGTATGTTTTACAAATTTCATTAAAATCCACTTTTTATTCCGCTTTTTTAAAAATAGATTCAGCTTTCACCAGATTTTTTTTTGTAGAAAATAGTTTGAAAAAACATGTTAGATTTGTTTGACCAGTCTTAAATAACATTGTTAAGAATTTTTTTAATATGTGAAAGGCATTTTTATCGTGTTTAGAGTAGTTCTGTTTTCAAAAATTAAAGGAATTAGTTTCTTATACAAAAAAAATTTTTTTGTTGCCTTCATATTATTTTTCTTTCTTACTGTAATTTTTGACTCTAAATTGTATCAGTTTTTTTTCTTGTTCCATGTCAGATCGACATAGATCAGCGTTAACACACTTTTTGATGCATACAAAAAAAGCCTTTCAACTAAAACACAAAATTTTTCTCTTTCTTTTCAACTTTTCATTTTCTTTTTTTTTACAGTAGTTTGATTAATTTTTTATAAAATTGATAAACAAGTTTATTGGGAATCTGTCTCCTACTTCCTTGTTAAAAAAATTTTTTGTAGCCGAATAAATTTTTGTGCTTTGTTCTCATCAGGAAGCAAAAAAAAAGAGAATTTTTCGTTTTTAACAATATCAGATTTGATAATAAATAATCATCTATCAAATAAAATTTTTCTGTGTAATAAAATATTTTAAAGTGTTCATGGTTTGAGAAAGTCAGTTGATTTATTCCAAAAAAGGGAAAATGACAGTCTTTTTTACTTGGTTCGAAAGGGGCGGAAATGGAAATTCTCCGCAAAGTTTTTTATCTTATTGTCTTTTTCACGTAGGCGTTTGTTTGTGTGGGAGAAAAACAAAAGCTTTTACAATAAATTTCAGCTTATCAAAAAATACTTTTTAAACGTTTAGATATAAATAACATAGTATAGAGATTGTTTAAACAATGAATTTTTGAATAGATTTTTTTTACAGTAAACATGTTGCATTAAACATGTTTATAAAAGCCATTTTTTGTAATTTTCGACTCTTTTTCAAAAATTTCCGGATTTCAAAAAAATGAAAAATCTACCAATGATGCTAAGAATTGGTAGGTAGACTAATTTGAGGTCAGAGATCTCGAATTTAAATTCCATATGTCTCATTTTTAAGCAAATTTTTCATCAACCACATGCGGTATCCATCACCAAAAATCGAAAAAAAATTATTTTGCTACAAATTATATATCATTCGACGCGCCTTGACGAGATACAACTTTTTTATTAAGGGGAAAGTCGAAAATTACAAAAAATGGCTTATAAACTTACAATTTTGGTTTTTATATATTTCATTTGACTTTGTTTAATTTAATAAAAGTATGGACAATAATATTCTCAACAATATTTTTAGGAAAGTAAAACGTTTAAAAGATGAAAACTCAAAGCTTTTGTAATTGAAAGATTTTTTGCAAACTGTACATTGCAGCCCGTTCGACGAGAAACAAAAAGGGGGTGGGCGCAAGCTGCAGCAAAAACTATTTTGACTCCCTATTTTTCAAAAAGATTGAATATTTCTGTTGCAGCTTGCGCGCAATCTACTTTCGCGCAAGCTGCAACAGTCTTCCCTGTGCATTAATATATTTTTAATATGTTAAAAAATCTAAACTTCAAAATTTTCTTTTTAAAGCTTTCGCGCTGGCTGAAATTTTCTTATAATTTTTAAAATTTTGTAACAATACTTTTTTGCCAAAAAAATACAAATAAAATTTTCAAAAAACATCAGATCTTTAACCTTTATCTAATTAATTATGACCCTTTCATAATCAATCAAAAATTATATAAAGACGTATTTAAAAACCGCTGCTGTAATGTGACCGTGACTTTTCTATGATTGATTTAATGTTCTTTGATTTAAAACTGCCTATCTTTTTTCATGTAATCGCTTTTTTTATTTCATTTTATTCTTTTATACCCATCAAATTTCTTCAATATCTTTAACCACATCAAAACTTTTTTTCTACGAAAATAGAAACAAATCAATCAAAAAATATCAAAGAAAAAACCTTTAAAAAACATTTTTTTTCACCGCCCCAAATAAACAAATTTTTTTCTTGTACATATAAGAAAATTTTAACGGTGTTTCCCAGTTGACAGACGATTGACTGGTGGTAATCATTGATAACTGATAATAAATATTTTTTGTAGTCGGTAAATATTTTTTTTGATTGAAATGCTCAATGATTTTTCCAATAATTAGGGAATTTATTTTTAATGATTAAAAACCAAATATTATATTTTTCAGTTTTTGCAGATAATTTGATAAAAAGATTAATGCAAAGAAAACTATTTTTAGTTGGGAAAAATGTGTCTCCAAAAATTTCTTACTTTTGTCATAAGGGAGATAGTGAACTTTCACTTTAAGACCAAAGTTACAGTAAAAGCACAAAAAAATATGACTTTTTTGGTGTATTAAATTTGAAATCAGTTTTTTGATAATAAATTTATTTGACAAGTTTTTGAAGATGTTTTTGAATAAATATGAGCTATCTTTTGTAAATATTAACAATCAAAAACATGGTAAACCTTTAATTTTTTTTAGAAAATTTTTGTTTGCTTAACTTTTCCCTCTAACTTTTTCTCTGTTAACAGTTAAAAACGTTAAATTTGAAAAAACATGTTATTTTGCAATTTTAAAAAAAGAGATAAAAATTTCTTTGAAATGTTTCTTTACTTTTTTTCGAAAAATCACAAGCCCACAAAATAAACAACAAGTTTTTTTTGTTTTTTATTTGAAAAGAAATTTTATTGCTTTTCGTTTATTCTTTTTTCATCGATTTTTAAACGTTCGTTTTTGCATAAAAATACTTTGTCTCCGTGGTTTTTTCATTCGTGCAATTTTTACTTTTATATTTTCAACATTGTTCTTTTAACCATAAATGTTTTTATAGCCACAAAAAATTATGCCACCAAATAATGAAAAACGGAGTGAAGATGTTCGATTGCTTAATGATATAA
Source organism: Panagrolaimus detritophagus (assembly GCA_034700145.1). Lineage (NCBI taxonomy): Eukaryota > Metazoa > Nematoda > Chromadorea > Rhabditida > Panagrolaimidae > Panagrolaimus > Panagrolaimus detritophagus. The sequence goes on along the minus strand of JAQIXH010000733.1, from coordinate 1,251 downwards.
AACCGTTGAGATCAATTTCACCACAAAAGATTAAAGTTGTTGATTCATCGGCAACAGATTTCAAAAAGCCTGAACAAAATAGCTGTTATACTGCTGTGCTAATTTTGACAGTATTTGCATCAGCTTTTGGTTCATCCTTTCAAAGTGGATATCATACAGGATGTGTAAATCCAATTGGAAAAGTAAGTATTTTGCTTTAATTTTTGTGAAGGGAAAAACAGTCTCACCACGAAAAAAATAAGCCACCAAAATTTTGGCGTTTTTCGTTCCAAGACTTTGATTTGATTGACTGAATCAATATTTTTTAGGAAGCTTCCGCCTGGTATAATGTCTCCCACCAACACATGTTTGGAAAAGAATTAAGTAAACAAGAAAATACAATTGCTTGGTCAATGACAGTCGGCCTCTTAAATGTTGGTGGACTTTTTGGTGGATTTATTGCTTGCCATTTGGCGGATAAATTTGGGCGTCGAAATGCACTTTTAATGAATAATGCATTTTTATTTATTGGAGTTATTTTAATGTCAATGTCAAAAAGGGTTGATGTATATCTTCTTCTTCCAGCTGGAAGATTTGTTACTGGAGTTTGTTGTGGTAAGTATAGATTTTTGAAGTTACTGTAGCAAAATTTTTGTTACAACATTAAAATTTTTTAAAAAGATAGTAACCCTTTTGACATTTCTCAAATATGTGTTTACTGTACTAATTAAACATTTTCGTTGTAGGACTTGGAAGTGCAGTTGTTCCAATGTATTTAACTGAAATTGCTCCGGTATCAAAACGTGGAGCCCTTGGAACCGCCCATCAACTTACTTTCACATTTTCAATGCTTGTTTCACAAATTGTTGGAATTCCACAAATTTTTGGAAATGCTGACTTGTGGCAATACACGTTCGCCATTGCACTTATTCCAGCAGTAATTCAAATTTGTCTTCTTCCACTTTGTCCAGAATCTCCAAAATTTTCACTTATTGTCAAAAAAGACCACGATAAAGCTTCACGGGATCTTCGAAAACTTCGAGCTTCAAAAGATGTACATGATGAAATTGGAGTTATGAAATATGAAGCAGATAAAACTTCACAAATTAAAAAAGTTACAATCCCAGAACTGTTTGCAAATCCATTATATCAGCGACGAATTGTTATTGCAATTATGCTTATGCTTGCATTGCAATTTAGTGGAATTAATGCTGTTTTCTTTTATTCAAGAGCTGTTTTTGAACAAGCTGGTTTAAGTGGACAATGGCCTTT
>JAQIXH010000732.1:0-11409 GCA_034700145.1 Panagrolaimus detritophagus | reverse complement strand
AAAAAAAATCAATAGTGATGTTTAATTTTTTGGTTAAAAAATTTTTATGTAAAAAAGTTGAAATTTTAGAGTACCAAATTTTTTTATAAAAACTTGGTGTCAAACTGATAAAAATAAAACGATGCAAACTAACATAACAGATTTGCTTAAAAAAATAACCATAAATTTAAAAAATGTCAAAGGTTTTAATAAAATTATTCCAAAAACGTTTCTTATGTAAGTCACGAGATTCAAACTTATTTTTATATTTATTTTCGCATCTACTTTTGCAGATACTTTTTTAAATACTAATAATTTTCGCCAAATTTTTTGTTATTTCAATTTTCATTTTTTACAATCTATAAAAAACACCAGTTAAAAAATATGCAAAAGAAAATGAATGGCTTTTGCGAAGACAAAGTTTCACTGCACAAAAAAAGATGGTAAATTTATTTTAAACACTTTCAACGTAGTCCAGAGGTGAAAATAGCGGCCAGACGCGTCAGCTGACGCATTATGCCATAATCTGAATTAGGGTTGCTCATTTACCGGTAAATTTGATCTTCGATAATTTTACCAAAAATGAAAAAAATGCCTCCAGCTTTTTTTTTCACCCAAATTTAGCTTGAAAATGACTTTAAAAGTCTAAAGCGTGCTTAATAATTGAATTTTAAGTGAAAATAACTTATTTTTAACAAATCATTTTTTGATTTTTCATTGTCGCTTTTTAATACAATTTTGATCTTCAAAAACGCAAAAAACATGATTTTTAAGAAAAAAGAGCTAAATTTTTAGTATATTTGCCTCTGAAAAAATTTTTATGAAAATAAATTTTGGAAAATTTTCATCATTTTTCTAAAAAATTTTCTCATTTGTTCTACACACAAATGTTTTTAATTTGCCGGTAAATCAGCCCTCGGTAAATTTACCACCGAGCAACCCTAATCTGAATAACAGCACTGATATGATATTTTTTTATCTTTATTTTTTTCTACAGGCTAGTTATCCTTTTTTGATACTCTTTTTTGAAGAAAAAACAAGATTCGGAAGCAGGATAAAAATGTAGCAATGTAGCGTTCTATGTCAGGCCGCCAAACCTTGGAAGCTTTTCATCTCTGACACTGAGAGCAAAATTTCAACAGATCCTTTTTTTATGCATAAAAAATAAATATAAAATTTGCATAGGGTTTTGAACATTCCAGAATGTTGTTTTTGACATTGCCATCGTTTTTTCCATTTCACATTTCTTTTCATCATCGTCGGCGGAGGTGGTTGCTGCAGCTGCAAAAAAAGAATGAATATCATCAAACTTTTGGCCGTATTTACTCTATTGTTTTTTGGTATTTTTGCACAACGCTTTCAACGGCATTCATTCGATGGCACACAAGATGGATACATAAATGGAAATAGCGGAAGGGAATCTTTGGATAGCCTTACATCTGATGGAGAAAATTATGTACAAGATAGCAATGATGTAAAATTTGTTAGAGATAGTGGAAAAGTTGGACTTGAATTGACAAATGATGAATTAAAGTTTCAATTTTGTTCTGATGGATGCATGGGTAAAAGGTGAGATTATAAAAGTAAAGCGTTTTTCTAATCAATAAGTTTTAGAGTTCTTGTTTGCTATGATTGCGAAAATAGTAATGAAGCTTTACGAGGTGATTGTGACTTAAATCAATGTGATTTTCGAGCAGGTGTTAAAAAAGACGATGAAGGAATGGCTTTTCGGAGACAAAATTTTTTGTGGTTTATAACTACTGCCGCTAGCCGACCTTTTGATGACAGTGATGATGAAATATGTGAAAGTATTGTAATGAAATCACCAGAAGCTGAAGTAACATTTAGAACAACACCAATTAAAAGCTGTGATCCAAAGAAATACGATGGAAAGGTAATAAAATTAAGTGTTCGTGGAGTTAAACCTGGATGTCCTTTGTATGTTGTATGTTTGTTAACCTTTTATTACTCTTTTCACATGTTTTGGTTTAGTTAAATGCAAAGAAATGGACTCCACCACTTACAACATTACCAACAACTCAAAATTCAACAACACAAATAACTCAACCAACTCCTAAATCTTCAGAAGCAAATATAACGTTGTGGATTGGAATTGGTGTTGGAATTTTTATTCTATTAATTATTTTTATTGTTCTTGGGTTTGTTTATTTTAACTTTACAAAAGTGCACTTTTTACAGTACTTGCTTATTTTTTAGTTATTGCTGTTATCGAACTCAACTTCAAAAGAAACCAATTTTTGGAAAGCAGAAAGGTGTTCATCAAAATGATATTATTCCTGAAGCATCAAAAAAAGCAAAAACTGCAGAAAATGAAAAAACTGCAGATGAAAAGGAAGTTGTTGCAAAACCCGAATCAACAAAAGAAGCAACGAAGGAAGAAGCAGGTGTAACAAAAGAAAAACAACCAAAACCTGCAAAGAAAAAACTTCCAAAAGAAAAGAAGGCACCAATCGTTGAAGCAAAATCATCAAAAGAAATAACTCAAGAAAATGGAACAAATGAAGATGCTCCACCAGCGATGAAGGTTTCAATTGAACCAACTCTCCAAGATTTAACAACTGAAGCTTCAGTCGTACAAAAATCTGTCGTTGAACAAAAACAACCTGGAAATCCACCAAGAATATTTGTTCCAAAGAAAGTTGTTCTTCCAACAATGAATTCTGATGGATTCAAAAGTGTTTCAATATTGGATACTTTATCTGGTGCAGAAGATTATGAAACTCAGCATTCAACAACTGAAAGACCTCGTAAAAATGAATCTGCTGGAAGAAAAAAAGGTTCAAAGAAGCATCGTTGAAAAATGCCAAAGAAAAGCAATTCTATCTATTTTTTTTGGTTTGAAATGTATATTAAAAATTTGTTATTTGATGTTAAAAACATTAATAAAAGTTTTTACAAATTTTTTACTTACATAAGGAAAAACAATTAAATTTTGTGTTTTGTCCATGCATATATCGTTTGTAAGCTATGGATGGCATCAATGAAAATATTATTAATACAATTATATCAAATAAAAATGCAATAACTGCAAAAATAGTGTTGTTCAAGTATTTGAAATGTGCAGGCAGATAAAATCCATTAAAAATTTTTAAGAATCGTTTTGGCTTATTGAATTTTGAAATTAAGTTTTATTCACCAATGTTGGGTCTGACTGCTTTTACGATTCCATTTATGACTCCACTGTCAGAGTTAATGGACTCAAAGAACTAGACAAAAAAAAGGTTATTTCCTTTAGATAATAAAAGCCTTTCATTTCAACATTTTTTCGGAATATAATAAACCTGACAACTTCAACAAAGAAAAAAGCAAAAAACAATAAAACAAATGAGAATTATTTAAAAAAAACAGTTTTCAGTGAGATTTTAATTTTAATTGTGTAACTTTGGTTATCTCAAAAACTTCAATTTTTTTACTTTCATAAAGATTCAGTGACAGGAAACAGAAAAAGTCTAACATAGGCTGCAAAAAAAATCAAGAAAAAAAAGAGACAAAAGTCTAATTAAACTTTTTAGTCTATTTTTTCGCCAAACCTACTTCAACAAGAATTTGCAGCAAATTATTTTTAACGTTTAAATATTGTTTTATCAATAAAATTAAAGGTAATAAAAGCATAATGAATAACTTTCAACTTTTGCAAGAAAAAGAGAATCATATACTTTTTTTGGTAAAAAAGTCTATTTTAAAAAAATAGACTCGTTGGCGAAAAGTTCCTATACGAAAATAGAATTTTTTTCGATGATAAATTTTTTTCAGTGAGCGCCTAAATTTATCATCAAAAAAATTATTCAAAACTTTTATTCAAAAAATTTGCATAGCATTTTTGGACATTTATATAAATGTTTATAAATATGTTGATGCTTCCATCATTTTCTCCCATTTCACATTTCTTTTTATCATCGTCGGCGGTTGGTGCAGCGGTTCAAAAAAAAGAATGAATTCTTTCAAACTTTTGGTTATTTTTACTCTATTATGTTTTGGTATTTTTGCACAACGCTTTCAACGGCATTCATTCGATGGCACACTAGATGGATACATAAATGGAAATAGCGGAAGGGAATCTTTGGATAGCCTTACATCTGATGGAGAAATATATGAACAAAATGGTAATGATGTAAAATTTGTTAGAGATAGAGGAAATGTTGAACTTGAATTGGAAAAAAAGGAATTAAATTTTAAATTTTGTTCTGATGGATGTATGAATAAAGAGTGAGTTAATTTTCTTTTCATGTTTCTCGAATTTAACAAGCTACTTTTACATGTAAAAAATACGAACATAAGGCTCGTAGTGTCAAATTTTACATGCATTTTTTTACTGCTTATTTACATTTACATTATTTTTAGGGTTATTGCTTGCTATGATTCCTCAAAGCCGAATCCAAATGCAAAAGGTGATTGTGGTCCAAATCAATGTGAATTTCGAGCTGGTGTTTCAGAAACAGGTGAAGACCCTATTTTATGGTTTAAGGACAAATTTCATCTCAAATTTTTTCGCAAAAATAATGGCATTTGTAAAATGGCAATTATGAAATTTCCTGATGCAAAACCAGATGGCATGCGACAATTTGCAAGTTGTGAACCATTAAAACATGATGGAAATGTTATAAAATTGTATGTTCATCAAGTTCCACCTGGATGTTCTTTTTTTGTTGTAAGTTTTTTATTTTTTTAATTTCTTCATTAAATCATTTGTTTAGTTAAATGCGAAGAAATGGACTCCACCTTCAACAGCAGCAACTCAAAATTCATCTGAAACAACACTAATAACAACTGCAAAATCTTCAGAAGCAGATACAACATTGTGGATTTTAATTGGTGTTGGAATTTTTATTCTTTTGATTGTTGTTATTGGTTTTGGGTTTGTTATTGAGCTTTTAATGATGAAAAGTATTTATATTTTTTAGTTATTGCTGTTATCGAACTCAAATCCAAAAGAAACCTCTTTCTGGAAAGAAAAACGATGTTCAACAAAAGGCTATTATGCCAGAAAGTCAAAAAGCTGAAGTTGTAAAAGAAAAAACTGCAGATGAAAAAGAAGTTGTTGCAAAACCAGAACCTCCAAAAGAGCCAACTGCTGCGAAAGAAAAACAAGCAAAACCAACAAAGAAAAAGATTCCTGAAAAGAAGGCACCATTCGTTGAACCAAAACCATCAGAAGAAATAACTCAAGAAGATAATCCACCACCAGCAAAGAAGGTTTCTGTTGAACCAACAGTTGAAGATCCAACAACCGAAGCTTCAGTCGTACAAAAGCCCGTCGTTCAACAAAAACAGTATCATACTGGAAATCCTCCAAGAGTATATGTACCATACAAAGTTATTCTACCAGAACCAAAGTCAGTAAATGCTCCAAAAAGTGGTTCTCTAAAAACTGGTAAAAAAGATTCACTTTCTGGTCGGCATGAAATTGGAATGGAAGGTTTGGTTCAATCTGCTCCAGAACAAGTAAAACGTCATGACATTAATATTGGTTTATTAAATGATGATGTAAAAGAAAGGCTTGAAAAGTATGTTTTTTGTTGGATATTGTATTTTATATATACTCGTATTTATAGGTTTTATCCACCTGGTCCTGTTCGTACATTTGATCGTCGAGAAATTGAAATTCTTTGTTGTGCACGAATAAGTATTATGTTTAAAACCATTGAAATGCTTATGTAAGTTTGTTTATTTCTGTTTTTCCACTTTTTTAAATTACATATTTAATTTTAGTGATGATGCAATTAAAGCTTTGAAGGAACATGGTGTTATATTCGATGAAAAATCAAATATTATTGAAATGCCTCCAAAAGCTGAAAAATATTTACGATCAAAAAAAACACCAGAATATGTTAGAAGTTTTGCCTTTGGAAATGTTTTTCGTGAAATTATTGATTCACAAACAAGAGTTGATGAAAATTTTTCCATTCCATTACTTTTTTCAATTGTTCTCCAACGTCGATATCCTGCTGTCAATCGTCGTAAAGCTTGTACCTGGATTCGGTAAGTCCCTTTGTTACCTTTTTTTTATCTTTATGTTCATTTTTTAGTCGAGAACTTCCAATTATCCAAAAAGAATTTACTGCAGAAGAATGTTCAAAATTAGCATATCCAATTTGTGCCATCGAAGAAGCATGCAAAATGGATGCACATGGATTTGAATCTGTTTTTTTATTGGATTCTCTCTCTGGTGCTGATGATGATAAAACACAAAATTCACCACATGCATCTGAAAAACTTGATGAAAAAGAATCTGATGCAACAAAGAATGGTTCAAAGAAACGTCGCTGAAATATATGCAAAAAAAACATGTCTCTTTTTGTTGTTTGATCTCTTTTTAGTTTTTCGGTGTTTGTATCTGCTTTTTAGTATTCATAAATTATTTTTTTATTACTCTGGTTTTATCATTTATCACAATACTTTTGATCTCTGTACTATTACTTTAAACTTAAATTATGTGAAATTATTATTATCATTTTTTTGCACTCAACTAAAAAGTGCCACGAAAAAATGGTCAGCTTTAGTCACAGATTCATTTCACAAATGTAATTGTCATTGAAGAAAAGCTCAAAAATGTGAACGCATTTAATTATTGCAGGATTGATTTTTTTACATCCAGCAAATTTTGTAAAAAACGATTGATATTTTTTAATGCGTTAGTTTACAGTTTTTTGCATAAAAAAATTATGTCATTTTTCATTGTATTTTTTTTTAATCGGTAACTTTGTCCCATTGAGAAAACTTGTAAAAGCTCTTCCAAAAATAAAAGATATTTTTAAAGTAACATACCTAAAAAATAAATTTTTTTTAAATTTTTATAAAAAAGTTTACAAAAAAAATTTATTATGAAAATTAAGTATAAAAATAGGCAAACAAAAGAATTTCCCTGAAATTTCAAAGTTTATGGTTTACCAAATTTTTGAGTAAAAAAATATAAAAAGAAAGACGAATAAAATTTGATAGAAAAAGTCCAAAAAGGAACGGATTTAAATATAAAATAAATTTGATTGTTGTGAAATTTACAAAAATGTTGAAAAAAAGCATATAAACAATATTCAAATAATTGAAATATATTAATAATTAAAAATAAACAGAACTTATAAATTGTTACCATAAAAAGTAGAGACTGTAATTACTGTATTAAAATTGTTTTTTCATCAGCTTCTTCATTTTGAAGATCATTTTTAAAATTAAATTCAAATTTAAATGTTGCACATGAAAAAACTCTTTGAATTTTTTGATAAAAACAAACATCAAATAATTCCATTTCTTTAATTTTAACTGAAATTGTTTTGCTTGAATTTATTCGACTGAAAATTAATCTTTTTGTAGTTTCATTTGCTTCTTTTACATTCATTGAATTTGGAAATCCATATTGAAACCATAAATCTGTTAAAATACTTTTTGGAGCTGTAATTTTTATGTCACAAATTCTGACATTTTCGGAAAAAAATCGAATTCGATATGGTTTTTCGAAGAATAAAGTAGTTTCTTTTTTAATATGAAAATTTTGAGATTTTTTGATTATTAAAGGATGAACAATGTTTACTGGAATATTAAATATTGAACCAATTTTTGGATGTAAAATCATTATTTCTCCAAAATTAAAATTTCCTGCTTCCAAATTATTTGTATCAACTTTAACAAAAAATGATAAATTATTTTCATTGATTTTTGAAACTTCCATAAAATTTTCTGCATTTTTTGAAACTTTTAAATTCCATTTTGTTGTATTTTCATTTTCAATATCTACGAAGTCACGTAACTTAAAATCTTTTTTCATAACAGTTTGGTTTCGGTTCCCAAAAAACATTCCAGCTGTTTTTGGCACCCATTTTGGAATATTTTTGAAATCTATCACATTTTTACAGAAATATTCAAAAGCTTCATTTATTTGAATAATTCCATGTCCAAATTCAAAAATATTTTCATTTTTTGGTAAAAATGCAGTTTTAAATAATGCAAATTTAATTAAAGCTGGTGAATATTTAATTGAATTCGCTTTTAATCCTGAAAGTAAACATGCAACAGCTCCGGCAGCATTCGCATAACTTTTTCCATCAAAAGCATTATAAAAAGAAACTTTTGATACTTTTCTAACCAGTTCGATGCACAAAAAAAGTTCAATTTGTCAGATTTTGTTTTTTTACAAATCATTAAAATTATTGTTTATTATAATTATTTTCTAACAAAATCTGACAAATTGAACTTTTTTTTTCGACTTGCGCTCGACCGGCATCGAACCTTTTCGCTCATTTTGCGTCAAAGCCTGGCTCACGTTCAATTGCGCTAAAGAGGCAGCCAAAAAGGGTTTCGAGAAAGGAAAATTTCGCTGTTTTCCCTTTTTGATTCAGACGTGACTTAACATGGCACAAATGGACAAAAAACAGATTACAACTTACAGCTTTATGAACATATTCTAAATGTGCTGAATTGTTTATTGCCCGATTCGAAATATTCATTGAAAAAATTTGTGCACCTGGAGCTAAACCATTGTTTTCTGATTTTTCTGGAAAATGTGCTGCTGCAATTAATGCAACATTAGTACCATAATCAAAATTTCTTGTAAAAATTTCAAGTAAATTTCCATCATTTTTAACAGAAATGCAATAAACAATTTCATTTCCTTTAAAATCAAGAATGCCATATTCTTTTTCATCACAAAAGTTTGTAAGTACTTTTGCATTATTTAAATCTTTTTTATAAGTTTCAATACAAACACACCATTTTTCACCATTAAACCAAACAATGCAATCAATTTCTGGCAATTTTTCAGAAGATTTTGAAACAGTTTGTTTATAAAGTGTTTTTAAACCCAAATGCCATTTTCCAGATGGATTTTTCCAGTTTGTTGGTATCTGAAAAATGTATAAAATTAATAAATAAAAACAATTTTGATTTTTTTACTTTTAATTTTTTTCCACTTAAACCAATTAAATAATTTTTAGAATCCATTTCTGTGATTACAGAAGTTTCAACATTTCCAACTCCAGTAAAATCAAAACAATCAATAATTTTTGGGAGGCCTTCTGAAGTTTTTTGTAAGCCTTCAAGAGATACATCAATTCCACTATCAAGAATTGCAATTTTAATTCCTCTTCCATCAAATTCTGGATATTTTGATAAAAATAATTCCTTAAAAATAAAAGATAAAAACAGAAATTTTAATGATAAAAATAATTTACTTGTTGAGTTGCATCTTTTGGAATGTAAGGTTTTGCAGAAAATAAATTATAAACAAATGCTTTACTTTTTAAATACAACATTTTTTATTATTTAGTTTTTATGGATTAAAAACAACAAATATCAATCCATAATTCTTTTTTTTGCAGCTTTTCTTTTTTAGCTGCTGGCAAAAGAAAATTGGACCTCCCAAAAAGTTTTTTGCAAAAGAAGCAACATTTCTTTGTTTTTCTTGCAAGTGGAATGACCGCCAAACACATGTTTGAGTATTCTACTTGGAGACGTCAAAAAATTTTTGTTTGCAAATGTCAAATTTTTTTGTGGGCGGCACTTTTAAACAACTATGGAATAAATGGCACAAGAAAAAGGTGCTTATAAATGGACAATGGCGAGCAAAATTGGGTTAAAAATATATATGCGTAAACAAAACAAAACTTTTTAAAACACTAAAAAAATTCGCAAAGTTTTTGTCAAATAAATCTTGAATGAATTGTTTCTGTACTTTTCACACAAATGTAATTGCAACAGTGTAAAAATGTAACAACTGTAAATTTCTTCTGGCTGGCAAATTAATAAATAAAAATGGTGTGGGATTTTGGTTTTTTATCAAAAGAAAACATTTTAAAACCTAAAACTTTGAATTTTAAGTCTGTTTTTCCTTTTTTTGGTCTTTTTTACATTCTTCATTGTTGGAACTCGAGTGCAGGTTGGGAAAAGTGCCAGCTGGGGATTACTCCCCTTTTCATTGTTCTTCTGTCATTTTAAGTCAATTAACTTTTGTGCATTTTTTTCAACTTGCTGGAAAAAAGTTTATGGTGATATAAATGGTACAGAAGAGTGTTTCAAAATAATAAAGCGTCAGTGTGATGTTGTTTCTTTTTTGATGACAATATAAAATGATTTTTTGATTTTTTACTAAAAATTTCGCTGTTATTTTGTTACTTTTGTTTACAGTTATAGCCGTTTTAGAGATGTCATCCCACAGATATCACAAAAAATATCTCGAAGAAAAAAAAAGTCTGTTTAGTTTTGGGTACTTTTTTTATTTACAAAATGTAGTTTTTACACGTATTACGAAAGTGCATCTTTAGTTTAGTTTTCCTGAAAGAATTAAAAATCTTTCCTTTTTCTGATGTCCTTTTTCAAAATTTTTAGTTCCTTATTTTTGTATTTTTTTATATAAAAAAGTGATCAAAGTTCTAATTTTTGTAATAACATCTTTGATAAAAATGAAAAGTGGAAATGCACCAAAAATCAAATCCATTAAAAACTTTTTAAGCATGTCTGCAACTTTTTCATTATACAATATAAAAGCCGATAGCATTTTCAAAAAAATCATTTGAGTTCCTTTTCAAAACTTATAGTTTCAGCGCGTGCTTTTTAATATTGGATAAAAAAGATCCGGTATTCTAAAAGCTTAAAGCTAGTTTTAGAAAAAATTAATTTCTGAAAAATCATGTTTTTTAGAAAATATACTAATTTTTAGGGATATGCGGAAATACTTTTGGGGAACACTTTTCCGCAAATTTTTTTGTCAATATTGAAAAAATAATTGTTTTTTTTTAAATAATACATTTCTGATCTACTTTTTATCGTAGATTATATTTGTCAAAACAAAATTTAAATATACATTTTTATTAAAAAATTATAGCTCATTTTCGCTTCCATTTTGGCGGAAGTGTTAAACCGTTTAAAAAATGGGAGCGAAAATGAGCTTCAGTTTTTTAATAAAATCCTATATTTAAATTCTGTTTGGACAAATATTAGCTATGATATGATAAAAAGTAGATCAGAAATGTATTATTTAAAAAAAAACAATTATTTTTTCAATATTGACAAAAAAATTTGCGAAAAAGTGTTCCCCGAAAGCACTTCCGTGCATCCCTGTTTGACAGTTGAGAAATTAAATCCAGTAATTTTTTTAGCTATGTTTAAATCTGGTTTTCTTCTTTTTGCTTTTGCATTGATTGCCGTTGTTTTTGCGGACCCAAATGAAGAATTTGCAGAATGCTGCAAAGGCAAAAGTGTTCCGGATTCGTGTATCAAATATTGCACATATGATTTTACACCCCCTCCTGCCTTAAAATTCTTCCGAAAAGTAAGTTGTTCATTGAAATTTCTGTGCAGAAAAAAGTATTTCTTAATAAAATTAATATGGGCTTTTTTAAGGTTATGAATTAAAACACAATTACATTTTTTAGAAGCCAAAATCTTCTGACGGTGATGAATGTTATGCGGATGATGTTATGA
>JAQIXH010000731.1:0-11412 GCA_034700145.1 Panagrolaimus detritophagus | reverse complement strand
ATCATGATTTCCGGCAATCATATACCAAGGAAGTGAAAGGTCTTTATATGGGATTTCAAAACTTTTCTAAAAATAAAGATTGTAGTTTTTGGCATTTAAAAATTATTAATTTACCAAAAATCGACGATCTTCTACGTCGTTAACACCGGAAAAATAGAAATTATCTCCTAAACCTAAAATAAATTTTGAGGAAGAATTTGATTTTGTTGAAACAACTTTTGCAACGACTTCTGCAACTTTTTTCTGTGCATAACCTTTAATAGGAAATATATTAATATAAGACTATATAAAATCCCATACTAGTATAAAATGGAGGCGGAAGACCACCTGTATCACCAAGAAGAAAAAAATCAATATAATTATCAGAGGTTGAACATCCCTTTTCTGATGTACAAGATAATCGATTTTCAAGATTTGTTGGATTTTCAACGCATAATATTAGTTTTACTGTAAAAAATGTTCAAATTATTAAAAAAATCAAATTAAAAAACTTTTACCAAAAAATGTAAAATGGATAAAATAAAATATTAAATGTTTCAAAAGACCCATTAAAAAATAAATGAATGAAAAAAATGGAAGTAAAGAAAGTATCCAAAAAATGAAACAATTAATCCTTCTATTAATCCCGCTACTTAAAAAAAGGTAAAAAACGCTACCAAAAAAATGCATTTGTGTCAAAATAAATGTAGTAACAAATTATAAAATTTTGCATCAAGTTTTTAAAAATTTAAAAAAAAATCTAATCTAGATTTATGAATTTTTAGAAATTATTTCAAAAGATTAAAAAACGTTATCATTGGGAAAAAAGCAATGATTTAAGGTAAAAAAATACGAAGACAAAACAGAATTTTATTTTATGAAAAACGTAACAAAAGAAAAAAAATTAATCATTTTTTATTTTTTCAGATCATATTTTCTTGGTTTACAAATATGTTCGGCTTTGAATAATTCAATACATTGTTTTTGATTTATGAAAGAAAAATTGAAAATATGGATATCTTCACCAAGAAGTTTTTCAATAATCCATATTTTCAATTTTTGAAAATTTTGTATTTTAATAAAAGACCGCTCTTGCCTTAATCTAAGATAAATTTTATCACCATTTTTGAAGGCATAAAGGTCATCACAAATAATTGTTGGATTTTCAAAATAAAAATGTTTGCAAGGTTTAACTAATTCAAAAATGAATAAATAAAATATTGAAAAATGCGATAAAAGTCAAAAGCGAATAAAAAATTAAAAAGAAAAATCGTTGGTTGATTCATTCTTCGTAGAAAAATAAAAAAAAACTGGCAAAAAAATGTTTTCAATTTTAAGTCTTAAAAGACAGACCCGGCTTTTCAAACACACACACACACACATATTTTTGCAAATACATTTTGACTTTTTAGAAAGTTTTTTTTTCGATATCATTTTTAAGGGATGTGAAAGTGCAAAAGACAGCACGAATGTCAAAATAATGAACATAAAAAAACGATTTCCAAAGCTATAAAAAAGGACACCGAATGATGCAATCGCATTGCCGAGAAAAGGGGAAAAATTAGTAAATAATTAAAAAACATTACAAAATAGATGTTTTTGCAAAAAAATAAAATGGCAAAAACAATTTCATTTGAATATTTTGTTTCTAATTTTTTGTATAATTTTTTAAAAAAAAATAAAAAAAATAAAGTTTATTTTATATTCATTTCATTTTACAAATGCTCAAATCACAAATAATCGAACCATTATTAATAAATAAAAATGATGTTTCTTTTCTACAATTGCAGGTAATTTAAAAAAATCAATTTCTCACTGCATAAAAAAGATTTTTTTAAACTTTACAAATATTTTCAATAAAATTGCATTTTTATTTACAAAAGCAGACTTTAATAAAGAAATGATATAGGATTGTCCAAACCTGTCAATCCCTTATCATTTCCAGATATTTAAAAAAATTTATTAAATATTCAAATTATTAAAAAAGCGAACAACTTTAGTTTCGTATATTTTTCCATGTAAAAAACAATGTCTCAAAAATTTTAAATCAATAGAATCAAAAATATTTTCAGTAATTTTGGATTTTTATAACATTTTTTATTCATTTATTTACTTCTTTTTCACCAGGGATGAGAAATCCGGCCAAAAAACCCGGCCGGCCTCATTAAATCACGAAAATTTTTCTACATTCAAATTTTTTTGTGACATTCGAAATATAGGATTTTTCTATGTTATAGTAATTTATTTTAAAAATTTTAACTAATTCTTCTTTGTTTTTGTTTTCCCTTAAACCCCTTTGGAATTTTCTTGGTACTTTTTTCTGTTTTTTCAAAGGGTTTCCTCTTTGGTATTTTTTTCTGTTAAAATATTGCGGCCGGCCGGCCGCATTTTTCATCCCTCGTTTTCATTTTTATTCAATTTTTAACCAAATTTTAAGAAAATTTAAAAAAATATAAAGTTGTTGTTTTTTGTTAACGAAATATTTTTTTGATCCAGCTGTGATTACATGGTTTTTTCTTACACAAAATTGACAGAAAACTGAGATCTTCAACAAAAAAGAAAAAAGTTAGAGTTAAAATCAGCAGAAAACTTTGTGCTGTCCATTTTTAATTTTTTTAAGCAGTTGTTAGAGAGTCTTTCTAAATCTTTTGCACGTTTAAAATAATCGATTTTTAGATTTATCCGAATTTAAAGACAAATGGATTTGTGCCATAAAAAAGTTTTAGTTGAATCATAAAACTTGTTTGTTGAAAATTACGGAATTCTAATATTTTTTAATAAACTGTAATTTAGTAAAAAATATACTGAAATTTTTCTTTTATCTTACTTTTTATTATTCTTTATTGTTTTTGTAGCTCTTTTATATTTTTCTTTGCCCACTCAGCCTTTGCTGGAGTGAAAAATAAATTTAATTTAATTAAAAAAAATAAAAAAACGAAAAATTCAAAAGTTTTATTAAATTGAAATAAAAATCAGCTTTAAAAAACAGATTTCTGCCTATTTGTTTTTTGATCATTGGTTTTCGTTTTTGCCTTTTTTTTTGCCGGTAAAAAAATGGAAGGAAATTGTTTTTCTTTTTTAGAAAAGGGGAAAAAAACCTTTTTATTTGAATTAAATATTCTTTTTGAATTTTTTAAAAATTTTAATTGGAAATTTTTAAAAATAATGTTCATTAAATGAATTGAAAATCAAAATCATTTAAAATAAACATTTTTGCTGATTTTAAAGCAATCTTTCTTCATGTTTTTTATCAATGTTATCTAAAAATAAAAATAAAACCAAAAGAATATTTAATTTTTACTCTAGTAAAAAAAATTTTTCAAAAATTGTTTGTACATATATGTTTTAATTTTGTATTTTTGTGTATTGTACGTTTTTCTTTTTTTTTCATTGGTCTCTCCTTGAGGCAGTGCATTGTATTGCACAATAAACTGATCTGAATTGAAATGCTTAAACCAAAGCTTTTAATAGAAAAAATAGAATCTGTGAGATAAAAATGACCCTTTTAATATTAGAGTTACAAGCTTTTACAAACAAAAAATAGGAATGTGGTTTTTTTTCTTCTAACAAATATAATGTCTCTTTTGTGTCGATCGATATAAAAACTATAGAAAAGAAACCAAAGGTTATCTTTTTTTTGATCAGCAGCTGTGTATTTGGTTTTTGGGCTTCTGTTTTTCAGGAGAAAAAAATTAAGATACGTTCCTGTAAAAAACGAACACCATAAGCTTTTTCTTTAAATTTTATCCATTTTGAATATTTTATTACTTTTATTTGTTTCGAATACTTTGCGCATAAAATGCAACTGAATTTATCGGATAAATATATGTTAAAAGTCATATTTATCCCATATTTGACTAAATACAGTTGAAGAAATAAAAAAATATATATTTTTTAAAAATAAAATAAATTTTCCCTGTTGTTTCAACATTGATTTTTTTTATTACATTTTTCTTTCAATGAAAAACAAAATAACACATGTAAAAATTTATCAGCAAAAAAAAACAATTCAGAGAAAAAAAAAGTTTCAAAAATATTAAATATAAAATTTTAATATGCTAACTAAGAAAATTAATTATTTTTGTTATTTTCCATTTCATTATTTTGAAAATCAATATTAATTTACAAGGGAAGTACTCGAATTGTTTTTCGATTTTTGACTTCAAGATAGGTTTAAATTAAAGAAATGAGGTCGAAAACGGATTTGTGAAAATATTACGTCCCAATGGCTATCCCATAAAATTATAATCACAAATCAAATTTTTTGTTTTTCATACCGTAATAAATGTATATTTTTGCCGTTCGATAGATTTTAACTTTAAATCTCACTACCGATCCCGCTATAATTTTTATATTTTATTACTATTATTTTTTCCGTCATGGTTAAAAAAATATTCGAATCGAGATAAATTTATTCATTCCTTTGATTGTTAGGTATTATTTCAAATCGAATGTATTCATTAATAATTAAATTGCACGCGTCTACATTAGTTATAATAAATTCAATTCGAATGTTTTTTTTAATACCGATGGTTTTCAAACAAAAGTGCTCCACAGTAAAATAATATGTTCATATTTCAACTATTTTTATAATAATAAAAATTTTATTCCAATAAATAAATCGCCAAATATAAAATACAGTTAATTTAAATTAAAACAGATTAAGACCACATACAAAAGTTGACAAAGAAAAAAAAGAGCAAAATGAATTCTTTCTAAGCTCCAGTATCTTCTGCGGCTTCAACGTTTTGGACCAGATGGAGGTTTTTCTGCAGTACGTGCATCCTAAAAAATACAACACAATAGCTTTACAATAACTGTATAATCACAACAAGTACCAACTAAAAAACTTACAGCTGATTTATGAATCGAATGAACCATTTCACTAACAACTTCAATACCAGCTTCTTCAGCAGCTTGATTATAGAATTTTTCAATTCTTTCCATTTTTATTTTATCATTTGCAACATCGCCCAACATTTTCATTACATTATTCTTTCCAATTGCTTTCATAATAGCTCCTAAAGCAGCAAATGAAGCTTCACGTGCTTCTGCATCAGATTCACCAGTACATTGTGCAATTAATGGAGTAAGAGTTTCAACGACTGTTTTTGGTGCAGTTTGAACATCAAATGCTTTGAAGACACGGTATAAAAATAAATTAGTTTGAACTTTAATATTTGGATTTGGCTTTCCAAGGGCTGCAGCAACAGGATCACAAATGGCATCAATTGTTGTTGTCGAATATATTGCATCAATTGCTTCAATCAATGGATCTCGAAGTAAAACTTTCTTTTCTTTAAATTTTTCAAAGATCACTTCAACTACTGATGGAACATGGTTAGCAAATTTTGAACGAAGTCCTTTTGCAAGTTGAGTAATACATTTTGCTGCGACTGCACATACACGGATATTAGCATCTTTTGAAAGAATCTAAATAAAATAATATGATATATGGATAGTACGGAGATTAGAAATTACCTTTGTCAAAGTTGCAACAATGTTGCCATAATTTGCTTTTGGATCCAATTTGATATTATCTGATGCCAATTTAAGCAAAGCTTCCAAAGCTCCTTTTCTTTCTTGCCATTTTTTGCTTGCAACTGCTTCTTCAAATTTTTTTGGTAAACCAGGAAGAACGTCGACTACATCAGCAGAATCCCATGGATCTGGTTCGACAGCAGCACCGGAGGAAGCAGTTGTTTGAGTTGCTGCATCTGAAAAGCTTCCTGAAACAAATCACTTTATTTTTTGTCATATTTATCCAGAAAAACTTACTAATACTTCTTTTTTGTTCATTCAAAACTACAAAAATCAATACATTTTCCCACCCTTCTTTAGGTTGTACAAAATATCCATCTTTTGGCTTTAATAGTCTTGTAACAGAATGATATCTAAAAATACACCAGTAATAAAATATTACAAAACATATCAAAAAACTTACTCAGTAATCAAAGCCATTGCATTTGGAAGTATCATTTGTAGATCAGAAACAGATAAATTGCCATTGCTTTCTAATGCAACTTCAAAAAGCTGTGAATGTCCTTGAACTTCAAGTTTTACATATTTTACTTCACCTTCAGAATCCAGAGCATTAACAACATCTGAAAAGGAGCGTTAACAATAGATCTAAACTTTAAAACAATATTACCTTTAGCCATGTGAAATAAATGTTAATAAAACAGTGGGTTAATTAAATAATAATAATTAGAGAAAAAGACCAGCAGGTCAAGAAGACAGCGTCCAGCCAATACTGACACAAAAAAAATAAGAACAACTAAAATAAACAACAAAGAAAAAAAAGAGAGAGAGTTTTGCTCTTTAGATACATTTTGCCATTTTAAAAAAAATATAAAGTTTTTGTTTTTTTTAACGGAATATTTTTCTTTGATCCGGCTGTGATTACATGCTTTCTTTCTTACACAAAATTGACAGAAAAATGAAGATCTTCAACAAAAGAGAAAAAATTTAGAGTTAAAATCAGCAGAAAACTTTTTGCTGTTCGTTTTTTATTTTTTTATACAGTTGTTAGAGAGCCTTTCTAAGCCTTTTGTAGATTCAAAATATTTAATTTTTAGATTTATCCGAATTTAAAAACAAATGGATTTGTGCCATTAAAAAGATTAAATTGAATCATAAAAGTTGTTTGTTGCAAATTACGCAACTGTATTTTTCTTTACAAACAGTAATTTTGTAAAAAATATATGAATATTTGATTAATATTTCTCCCGTTTTGAAAAAATGCTTAATTAAATAAATTTCAATTGTGGAAAAAAAGAAACATTTTATATTTATCAATGGGAATTTGTGATACATCCCATTCAGGTTCGGCATTTTTAAATTGAAACAAATATAGAAAAATACTTTTAATTTGTTTTTAAAAAAACATATGAAAAAAATAAAAGAACGAAAAATTCAAAAGTTTTATTAAATTGAAATAAAAATCAGCTTTAAAAAAACAGATTTCTCTCCCTATTTGTTTTTTGATCATTGGTTTTCGTTTTTGCAAAAAAACGCCCTTTTTTGCCGATAAAAAAATGGAAGGAAATTGTTTTTCTTTTATAAAAAAAGCGGAAAAAAGTTTGTCATTTAAATCTGCAAAACAAACCTTTGCGGCTGTCCAGATGTTACTTAATACAAAAATTGTTATTTTTTACCTTTTCCACCCATCAGGTACTGAAACATCAGAGGATTTTGCCGACATCTGGATAGCCCCATTTTGTTTGAATTAAATTTTTTTTTTGAATTTTTTAAAAATTTTAGAGAAAATAAAAAAAATTAATTGGAAATTATTAAAAATAATGTTTATTAATATTAAACAAATCGAAAGTCAAAATCATTTAAAATAAACATTTTTGCTGATTCTGAAGAAACCTTTCTTCTTGTTTTTTTATCAAAAAATAAAAAGAATATGCTTAAACCAAAGCTTTTAAGACGCATTCTAGCTGTCAGTCAAAAAGTCGCGGCACACAAAAAAAATAAATTTGTCCCAAATTTGGTGTATAGGTAAAACAGCCATGGAGAAAATGATTGGCTTTGCTGGTTTTGTCTAAAAAAATTTTTTACTGTGGTTACAGGTTTTTTTTTTTTTGGACAAAAACAGAAAAGCCAATCATTTTCTCCATGGCTGTTTTACCTATACACCAAATTTGAGACAAATTTATTTTTTTTGTGTGCCGCGGTCTTTTGGATTTTTTTGACTGACAGCCAGAGTGCGTCTTAATAAAAAAACTAGAATTTGTGAGATAAAAATGATCTTTTTAATATGGCTTTTACAAACAACAAATAGGAATGTGGTTTTTTATCTTCTAACAAATATATTATATATAATGTCTCTTTTGTGTCGAAAAAAATCAAAATAAATTTCTGTAAAAAACGAACAAAAAAAGATTTTTCTTTGAATTTTATCCATTTTGAATATTTTATTAATTTTATTTGTTTCGAATACTTTGCGCATAAAATAAAACTGAGTTTATCGGATATGTTAAAAGTCATATTTATCCCATATATGACTAAATTCAGTAAAAAAAATGTCGTTTTAGTTTTTATAATATTAAATAACATTTTTTGTTCATTTATTTACTGTCTTGTTTTTTTTAATGTTACTTTTCAGATACTTTTTGGATTGCCTTTGAATTACATTTCAACATGCTCTTTCATAAATATAAAATTAAAGAAGCAAGAAACTTTAGTTTCACATCGTTTTTCCTTGTAAAAAACGATGTCTCATAAATTTCAAATCAATAAAATCAAAAATATTTGCAGTTATTTTGGATTTTATTTATTTATTTAATTACTTCTTTTTCACTTTCTTTTGGAGATTAAAAGAAAGAAAAACACGTGCGTTTTAAATGAATTTTTTGAAGATAATTTTTCACCTTTAAAAAATGCTGACAGATTTTTATTTAATTATATTTTTCTGTTTTTGAAATGAAATATTCTTTCAAAATTCATTCATATTTTTTGTGTAAAAATGAATCACAAAATCGCTGTAAAAAATGTAACAAAAAAAAGTGGCATCCGCCATTAATGTTTCATGATTTTATTTAAACAAGAGCATATGCAAAGTGTGAAACCAAAAAATGCTGACAGAAAAGAAAGCACATTTTATGTTGGGGTATGTACGGTTTTGTAATTTGCTTGAAAAAAAAAATAAACAGAGAAACGACGGATTTTAAAAATGAACAATTTAAAAAATAAATATGAATTCAGGCATAAACATTTTATTCATCCCAAAAATAACAAAAATTTGGATCTTATAGAATTATGCTAAACATATTTTTTGTCATCAATAAAAATGTAAAAAAAATATTATTTGATATAAGAGTTTTGAATCAGCAATTTTGAAACTTTTCAGATTAAGCAAAAAATCATTGTTTAGTAAATTATTTGTATTGGTTAAAAACTTTTATTGTTAAAAATCATTAAAATTAACCCTTTTTACATAATTAACGTTTTCAAACTCTTGCTTTGCTTGAAAATTTTGACAAGGAAAGTGTGTTTTTTTTGAATTTTATTATAATTTCATCAATTAAAGTAAAAAAAATAAAATATTGAAAAAAAGCGAACAAATAAAAAAAATACACAAGAACTATTTCGTTTTAATGGTTTTTTCATTTCTTCGAAAAAATCATCCTTTTTTGATTTCGCACGAAAATGAAAAAAAAAGCTGCAGTAAAAAAGGAAACAACATTTTTTTTTCAATAACATTCGTCATCGATTTCGTTGATTGGCAAATGTATTTTTTTGTGACAACATTAAAGTGAATCCTTTTTGTTGCTTGTTTTTAAAGACTAAATCGTTCTTTTCTTTGGCATCCAAAAAATTAAAGCAAGTATAAAAAAGCTTCCATAAAAAAACAAAGCTTTCTTCTTCGATAAAATTATTCAAAAAAGTAACTTTAAAAAAATCAAAACTCCTGAATTGAAAATTACCAAATTTGTGACAAAGCAAAATTTTATGTACAGAAAAAACTTCATTTTTATACGTTTAAAATGATTAAATGTTACACAGTTTTAAAAACTTTTTTATTGTAAAAAAATCATTTTAAAGGCATGTGTTGCGACTCATACGAAAAGCTGCCAGGTTTTATCAGGGAAAAGCGCGCGAAATTCAAAAAATACGCACATCGAACTCAGCTGAAAGAGCTTGTCTCTTTTTTCGTTCCTTGCTTGGCAAAATGTTTAAAAATGCCAGGTGGAAAAAAAAGGAAAATTTTCCATAATGACTCAATAAACGCATTTTCCTCTCTTTTTTCCACCTGGCATTTTTAAACATTTTGCCAAGCAAAGGAACGAAAAAAGAGACACTCAGTTCGATGTGTACGTTGAAACTTTTTTTTGCAAAAAAAAAATTGTTTGCTCCAACGAATTTTTTCGCAACACATGCCTTTAATTAATTCTTTTTTCCATAATTTATGGGTTTTTGAGTAATTTACGTTTTTTTTCATAAAAAATGTGTGGTTTTGCTGATGTGAAAACCAATATGTTTTTGCAATCGGCTTGCAAATTAAAACAATAAAAATGTGATTTTTCTGAATTTTCTCATGTTTTTTAAAATAAAAATGAATAAAATATTGAAAAATGCGATCAAAATCAAAAGCAAATAAAAAAGAAAAAATTCAAAAATTCAAAAGAAAAATCCTTGGTTGATTCATTCTTCATTGAAAAATAAAAGAAACTGGCAAAAAAATGTTCTGCTGCTTGTTTTTAAAAGACAGTGCCGCATCAAAATGTAAGGGAGTGCCATTCCATATAAATGGAAATTTTGCCCACAAAGGGGGTGCCATGGCACCCCTCCCCCATGTTGCGGCACTGATACAGGCAATGCGTTGTATTGTTTCAGAATTTGTTTTCTGATAAGAAAAATACATTTCAATAATGTTTAGGCATCCCTAAACACAATCTCACATAAATTTTCACAGACAACGCGTTGTCACCATTGTCAACGTGCTGTTCAAAATCTGACAACGCTTGAGAGGGCTACAAACTTTCTGTTTTGACGGCCGTTAAATAGAAAAACATTTTTTTTTCTTCATTTCCTTAGCTATATTATTCATCTTTCAATTTAAATTTATTACACAAGACAAAGATTCCAAAAATGATTTGTTTTAGAAGGCCTTTAAACTTTATAAATTTTATTTCTAGCATTTAGATACAGAAAAAACGTTTACTTTTTTTATGATATAGTTTTTTTTGTATGTGTAGTAACATAATTTTCATTGCGCTTAATCCCCTTAGTTAAACTTTAACTCTGTTTAAAATAAGGAAAATGCTGTAAAATTTGAGAGTAGAAATTTTTAACAAATTATTCGAAATTAATTTTAGAGCCATTTTCCTGTTTAAAGCAAACAAATGTTTTTTCTCTCTAAAAAGAACAATTGATAACCATTTGTTTTATTTGATTTTCAATGTATAAAAAAACAAAGTACACAAAAACTGATGGACATTTTGATTCTAAAAAGGGGGGAATAAAAAAATAGAGTATGTTCCCCCTTTCTTTCATTAAAGAGAAAGTGAGAAAGATAAAAACAAACATTAAAAAGAAAAAAACGTGGTGATTATATTTCCTTTTTTTTAAACCCATAAAACTTTTCTCCCTTTTAATCGAACATTCTTCTTTTTTTCCTTATCGGTGATTTTTATTGAATGCTATAATCTTTTTTTTCTCATAAAAGTGCTTTTATTTTGATTAAAGTTTTTTTCAATCATTCTTTTTTTTCGTGTTTAAAGCTTTTTTTGTGAATTGAAAAAACTGAAAATTTATATAAACAATTATTTGTTTCTTTTTTAGCTAAAAAAAATGCTTTGGGTTTTTGGATGTTGTTTTTTGCTGCTTTTAAATCTCTGTTTTGGAGTTGAACAAAAAATTAGTTTAAATTCTGAAAATAATCAAACTTGGTCATTTTATGCTACAAAAAATACTACTTTAAAG
>JAQIXH010000730.1:0-11424 GCA_034700145.1 Panagrolaimus detritophagus | reverse complement strand
GAAACTGGAGCATATACTCGTATCTGTGATCCATTACATTTTAGAAGTCGCTGTTAAACTTTTTCTGTTTATTGTTTATTGGTGGTAACTTGTAGAGTTTTTTTAAAAATTAATTTTTATTAATTATTTTGGTTTTTGTCATTGAAATAGCGTGTCGGAAAAAAGTTATTTTACAACTTTAAGATGTAGGTTTTTTTGACGAGATTTTACGTTGAAACGCATAGAAATTGCTCGAATTTGCTACGATTATTGTAAAAACATGTTGGCGGATTTCATTTAATTGTACGCAGGTTTCATTTCCTAAATATTTAATTTCCAATTTTTTTGAATTCTGTAATTTGATTTTTTTCACAAATATATTTTTAATATATTGATTACCGTAATATTATTTAATTATACAATGTTTAAACAATTTAAATATTTAAATTAACACAAAAATATGTTTATTTTTTCAAAATAATTATTGACATTTCTGATAAATTTGACGCTCTTCGAACAAGCGTTTCACTTAATTGTGTTATCTCGGATAAACTTCTTTCACGTATTAAATTATCAATAACATTTAAATTCAAAAATTTTGTTGATACTTCTCAAGAAATATTAACAGAAGAACGCAATGTGAAAAAATGGAATGATGATGCAAAAATTATGTCCGATTTCGAAGAAGAACGGTAAGCTGATTTTTAAAAAAATAATATTTGAACTTGGTTTTATAATTTCATATTTAGGTATCATGTAATTCTCCTATTCAATCATATACAGGTTTCTTGGACGCTAACATTAATGATATGGTAGATCCAGATTTTTACTGGCCAAAAATTAAAATATGAAAATGCATTTTTCTCAATTTTTATATTGCTTCCGGGATAGTTACAGCAATTAATTGTTTAATACAAATTTATCTGTTGTGTTTTGTAATAAATTTTGTTAATTAAAATTAATAAAAAAATATGTTTTTCTCATCACATGTTTGTATAAAACTTTTCACATGAAAGCATTTTTAGATATTAAATGCACTAAAAGGCAGTATAAATGTTTTTAAACAGAAAAAGCATGACAAAACCAAATTACTCCAACAAAACTGTCAAGTAAATGTAAAAACACAATTTTAAAAAAAAATGGCGCTTTATTATTAATTCTGCTTGTATAAAAATTTAATTTCTTAAATTTTTTGTTCCTTTAATTTTTTTTACAAAATGGCAACCGCCTATTATTTTATTTCCTTAACAATTGTGGAAATAATAATGTATTTATTTCACTTTTCAATTTTTTTATTGATTATTTTTAAAAGGAATGAAGTTTTTCATGGTCCATTTTACAGTATTTTAAGAATTATTTTTGCTGCCGATTTTATACAATTTTTACATGTAAGTTGCTTTTAAATTTTTTTAAAACATAAATCTTATTTATTTTACTAATTAATGGAATTTTATTTGATGCCTTGAGCCGGCGCACTCTATGAGTAAATCCTACCTTTGATTGCATTTGCTTTAAGCATCAGGGATGTGCTGAAGTACTCCCAGGGAACGCTTTTCAGCATATTTTTTCTCAATATTGAAAAAAATAATTGTTTTTTTTTAAATAACACATTTCTGATCTACTTTTTATTATAGATAATAACTGTCCATACAGAATTTAAATATACGATTTTATTAAAAAACTAGAGCTTTCTTCCGCTCCCGTTTTGTTGAAAGTGCTAAACGGAATTCCGTTTGAAAAATGGGAGCGAAAGTAAGCTCTAATTTTTTAATAAAAGCATATATTTAAGTTCTGTTTGGACAGATATAAGCTATGATAAAAAGTAGATCTGAAATGTATTATTTAAAAAAAAATTATTTTTTACAATATTGAAAATTAGCGTAAAAGTGTTCCCCGGAAGCGCTTCCGCACATCCCTAATAGGCATATATTAAAAGTTCTCCTATTAGGGACTGGTTTAAAACGTATGTGACGTTTCATTTTTTTTCCAGATGATTATTACACGAAAACTTTTATTAATTCCATCAATTCTTGATTATTTTCAAAATATTGCATATTTACCTGGAATCCTTTTTAACATTTCATCATACGCAGTTGTTGTAGAATTTTTTGGACATACTTTTATTGCTTTTCATTTGTTTACTTCACTTTGGATTCCATTAAAACACGAAAAAATGTGGAAAGGTCATTGGTATAAAATTATGTTAATTTGTTTACCATTTTTACATATTTGTTGGAGATTAAATGCTCCAACCAAAAATATTTATTTGTCAAGCGGCAACTTTGGTTCATCACTTTTCGATCAAGCCACAGCTTCAGTAATTTTTGTTACTTCAACTGTCATTTATATTTTAACGACATTTATGGCAGCTATTTTCAATGTTTTATCATTTATGAAATTTATTTGTTACAAACATAAATTTTCTTTACAATCAGAAAAAGAAAAAAGTTTGTTGAGTGAGTTTTTTTGGAAAAAATTTTTCTCCTTAGTTTAGAAAAAGAAAAATAAAGCGATAGTAAACAGAATGTTCGAAAAAAAATTTTTTTGTCGTTACTATCACTTTTTTTTGGTACGGTTTTTGAAAGATAGTAACAACAAAAAAATTAAAAACTTTTGTTTTCGTTACTATCACTTTAAAAGTTAAAGTAGGTTTATGCAATAAATAAAGAAAACATTTTACATGTATCACTTTTTTCAGTTGTTTCTCTGATTACTTTTGCTACTCAATTTCTACGTTCTTCAATTGCAATTTGTAATTGGCTTTTCCCAAATAATGAATTTGTCAGAATTATATTTGTAACAGCAACGCCAATAATTGTGGATATATTTGTTTGGTCTGGCAGCGTATCGTTGTTTTTTACAAGGTATTAAATATTTATTTAATTCTGCTATTTTAATTTAAAATCTTTAGCTCAATAACGCGCAAAGCTTACTTTTATTTTATTTTCCCGAAAAAACTAAGAAAAATGTTATTTAAAAAATATCTATCTAGAATAAGTTAGAATATTTTCATCCATGGTTTTATTTAAAAAGAGTATCAAAACGAAATTGAAATTGAAATTTTTTATAAATGAATTAAAATGAAAATATAAAACAATTTGAAAAAGTTTTTACTCTTTTTATCATCACACAATCTATTTTTTCGTCAAAAAAAGGCATAACATAAAAAAATGAATTGTGTATAAAGTTTATTTTTTCTCCGTTCACCATTTTTTTGCTGTGAAAAAAGCAAAAGAGAAATAGTGCCTCTTTTGCTCTCTGCTTTCTTTTTTGAATTTGTTCGGTGTTCATTTTTTTGAGGAAAGAAATATTATGTTCACGAAAACTCATAAACTTACCTGGCTGGGAGACTCTTCCGATCATAAAGGGTGGATCTCTAGGGTGAGGCTTGACCATTGCACTTACTCGGGTTCAGGCTGACCTCTATGGCTGTCCGAATCGGATACGCCAACAGCTAAATTTTTGGGTGTGGAGGATAGCGTTCGCGCTTCCTCCATCAAATAATATTTTTTTTCTCGTGACAAACATCATGTTTGAAAATTCCATGAAAAAGCCATTTTCATCGATGACGTTTTCAATGTCTTCAAAAAAGACAACATCTTCAGCAGTACGCTGTTAATATAATAATTTTTTAATTTTAATTAACATAAATTTATTTAAACGGAGAAGCAACATTAAAAAATACAAATAATTACAAAATGGTAAAAAATTGTTTCTCACCTCTATATTTTGTCAAAAAAAGGCATATGAAAATGTTTAGAAAAAAAGTGGGAGATGATATTATTCATCGCAGCAAAATGAAAAGGTCAAAGTTACTGCTGAACAAAATTTCTTTCTTTTTTTCTCATTTCTTTTTTTATAAAAAAAAAGTTAGTTGCAAATATATTTTTCTCTTTTTTGTAATAATTTGAATTTTTTTGTTTTCATTTTACTTTATATTTTTTTGAACAAAATAGTTTAATTCTTCTATGCATAATCAGTGAAGAAATAAACTTTAATAATAAAAAAAGTATGCCTGATTCTTATCTTATTCCAAACAATACCGAATGAATTTTAAATCCTTTAACGAAGGGCTTTACATTTTTTTTTAAAGATAACTTTAACGAAACAGTTTTGCATCACTTTTTCATTTTGTTATCAGTCAACTTGCTGTTTTTTACAAAAATACTATGGCATATATATTATGGTTTAGTAAAACAACATTTTAAAAAAGCGACAACAAAAAAAGATATAACAAATTTTAGCACGAAACTTTCGTCTGCTGTTTCGCGAAACACGAAACTATAATTTTAACGAAAAAAAATGACTTTGTTTTTTTTATATCTTTTTTGCTGTCGGTTTTTTTAAAATGTTGTTTTACCAAACCATAATATATGTGCCCTGGTATTTTTGTATTAAACAGCAAGTTGACTGATAACAAAATAAAAATGTTATGCCATTGTTTCGCAAAACTGTGTTGCGAAAGTTTCGTGCAGCCTGATGCAAAAGTTTATTAAATTATTATATGTAATTCAGAATATGTTTATTTACGTTTAACGACAAGGCTAAAAAACTAAAGAAAATATAATAAAAAAATTTTATTTCATTTTCTTTAATATATTGAATTGAATTTCTCGATATAATTTATTCTGTAAGGCTATTTGGAAAATTTGAACTTAACAAATCAATTTTCTTTTCGGACCTTGTACAAAATATTTAATATTTCCATTATGCGCACCACCAAATGTTGGAGAAAAATTATAATTAAAAGTATTTTCCAAATAACTGCTATTTTGACAACTTCCATTCCAACCTTTTTCCATAACTTTGATAAGAAAGAATGAACAGTTTACTATTTTTTTGGCAACATATTTTGGAGTAATGTAAAAGCTACCAGAAGAATTTTGAAAAATTTCAATTTGAATTTTTGTTGTAAATGTATTTGGACAAAGTGATTCTCGAAGCTCATATTCAATTGTTTGATTTGGACCAAACATATCAATAATAAAAGACGGCGAAAAATCAGTTGAAACTTCAAAAGCAGTATAATTAAGGCTAAATTTTGGTTTAAAGGTTTTAATAAAATTTTCATCACAAAATATCTTTGAGCTTTTTGGCTTTGGTTTTGAATATTCAAATGAAGAAGAAATTTCGTTTAAGGAAAAATATGAATCCCTTTTTGTTGTATTTATCTTTAACCAATCTCCTCCATATCTAAAATTATATAATCTTCCGTAAAATGTAAAATTCAAGAATTCTCCATTTACATAAAAGCTTGGAAGTGATTCATTTTTGCTTATTATTGTAGAAATTGTAAAATTAATTATTTGTCCTGGAATTAATTGTTGCTTTAATTTTAAACTTCCAACATCTTTTGCCGTTGAATTTATCAATTCTGCATCAATTTTTGAATTTACAAAATCAATAATAAATTTAAGATCTTTGAAAGTACCAAAATAATATTTAATCCATACTTTTTTTGTTGTGTTAAATGTTTGACCAAAGAATGAAATATATTGATCTGGATACATAAAACTAAATACAATATTTTCCAAAATTGGTTTTGTTTCCTTTTTTATTTTTGGCCATAAAATGCTATCAAAATTATTTTCATATTTTAAAAGACGTAACATGTTTTGTGTAGAATTATTGCACAATGATTGCTTTTCCTTACAATAATAAAAATTTGAATAAAGTGAATTTTTATAAACTTCTTTAGCATGTTTAAAACTGTCAAAAAGTGCCATTGGTTTCATTTCATCCTAAAAAAATTGATAGTTTTTTAGTAAAAAGCTAAATTTCATACATAGCAAGTAGTTGCCCAATAGCTTTTACAAGATGAAACAAATGTTATACATAATTTTGAAGGACATTCAATTTTGGTAAAATTATTTCCACCACTAAAACTTTCACCATGAAAACATTCAAATTTTGTTGCATTTGCATTACTTTCAGCTGCTTCCGTTTGGCAAAAAATAAGAAGAAATCCAAAAATAAAAAATTTCATTGCTTAAAATACAGAAAAAACATAAAATAAAAAAACGAGAGTTACATTTTTTTTCTATTTTTGTTAATAACGAAAACACATAAAATGGATTTGTAGCCAATTAAAAAAATTTCAGTTCCTGGTCGAATTTTAAAATGAAAGTTGCAAATCTATAACCCACAAAATTTTTTTTGTCAAAGTTTATAGATTTAGGATTATCGGAGCTTTAGGAAAAACATTTTTTTAATTGGAAAAAATAATTAATCCAATTTTTTTTTAAATTTTGATTTGCAAAAAATGAATTTTAATCCAAAAATAAAAAATTTCATTATTAGAAACAGAAAAAATATTAAATAAAAAATCGTGATTTACTTTTTTTTCTATTTTTGTTAATAACGAAAACACATAAAATGGATTTGTAGCCAATTAAAAAAATTTCAGTTCCTGGTCGAATTTTAAAATGAAAGTTGCAAATCTATAACCCACAAAATTTTTTTTGTCAAAGTTTATAGATTTAGGATTATCGGAGCTTTAGGAAAAACATTTTTTTAATTGGAAAAAATAATTAATCCAATTTTTTTTTAAATTTTGATTTGCAAAAAATGAATTTTAATCCAAAAATAAAAAATTTCATTATTAGAAACAGAAAAAATATTAAATAAAAAATCGTGATTTACTTTTTTTTCTATTTTTGTTAATAGCGAAAACACATATTTTTGTGTTCCGTATTAATTTTGTAGCCAATTTTAATAAAAATTATTTCACTTCCTCGCAAAATTTGAAACTGAAAATTGCAAATCTAAAAATTTAAAAGTTTACAGATTGAGAATTATAAAAGCTTTGTGAAAAAAACTTTTTTTTAATTGGAAAAAATGTTTTAATCCGCAACTCTAAAGCCTTTTTTAGCACTTTTGTCTAGCCACGGGAACCCGAAAATATATGTGTTTTTGCTATTAACAAAAAAATAATAGAAAAGTAAATTTCACTTATTTATTGTTTTTTGTCATTTATAATGAAGTTTTTTATTTTTGGATTGTTTCTTATTTTATGTCAAACGGAAGCAATTGAAAATAGTGCCAATGCAACAAAATCTGAATGTGATCATGGTGAAAGTATTTATAATGTTGTCAGTAATTTATCTAAAATTGAATGTCCTTCAAAATTATGTATAACATTTGGTTCACCATGTAAAAGTTATTGGGCAACTACTTGCTATGTATGAAATTTGACTTTTTACTAAAATATAATCCACTTTTTTTAGGATGAAATGAAACCAATGGCAATTTTTGACAGTTTTAAAAATGTAAGAGAAATACTTGAAACTTCTTTTGCATCAGAGTTATTTATATGTTCCACTACAAAATGTAACAATTCTACAAAAAGTCCTTGCGAAAGCTGTTATGAAATTAGCATACCGAAACCAAATTTTGATCACTTATTATGGCCAAAAACGATAAAACAGCCAAAAATGATTTTACAAAATTCTTTTGAATTTTCAAAAATTCTTGACAATATTCAATTTTTGGGAAAACCAATAAATTCAAGTAAAAAAGTTTGGATTGAATATGAAAGTTCAGATGGAAAAATTTTTAAATTAACTTTAAATTTGAAGAATTCATTTGTAAAGGCTACACTTAAAAATGGAACAAAATCAATTTCGGGAAAATTAAGACTGAAGCAAAGATTCGTTCCAGGAAATTTAGTAAATGTTACTTTTGGCAGCACAAATCGTATAAATTTTACAATATTTATAAATGGTGAAAAATTAGATTATGTTTACAGCGGATTTTTGACATCCCTTAGATATGGTGGTGATTGGAGGATATTCAATGCAACAACATATGGCCACAAAAATTATGATCCATTTAATAAAACTTATTCAACTAATAAATTTTATGTTGATTTTTCAAAAAATACTGTACCAAATATTTCTACAAACTGTTATACAAATTTTACAACAACCTTTAAACCTCAAACAAGTCTAAATTATAAATATTATGATTTACCACCAATTTATTATGCAAAAGAATATTCAAATTTTACAATTAATAATACAATTCTTGGCCCAAATGAAATGATTGAATATGAAATTCGTGAAACACTTTGTCCAAACAGTGCTACAAAAAAAATTAAAATTGCATCATTTTCAAATTCAACAAATCAATATTATATTATTGATCCAGGCCATTTTAATTATGATGCAAAACAATGCCCTTTTCTGTTAATTAATATTGACAGTTTAATCGAATATCGATGTCAAAATAGTACAACTTTGTCAAACAGTTACTCATCAATGGGAAAAGGAGATCTTAAAAATCCTAAATATCTTATACAAGGTCCTATACGAAAATATCAGTGTTAATTATATTTTTTTTACATTGACAAAATCTTTTTTATTTGTTACATCTGTTTTTTAAACATTAAAATAACTTTTTTGCTGTTAGAAAGATTAAAAAATTAGGCAAAAGTTTTTTAAAACTTTATATGCAATTCAAAATATATAAATGCAAGATTATAAAAAAACTTATCAAAATAAAACAAAAAAACTCAAGTTCTTTAACAAAACATCAAACAACCCCTCCCAGGATTAATGCTGTTTTTATGCCTCATTCAAAACATCAATTAGGCTTCGGCCTCTTCTATTATTAATATAACAAAAAAAGAACAATGGTTGCGCGCAACCTGCAGCAAGACAGTTTTTTTTTGACTTCTTTTTTACAAAATAAGTGGCTTTTTTGTTCAGCAACCTACTTTCCTTTTGAGGCTGCCGTGTACAGTTATATGAATTTATGTAATTTTTAATATTTTTGAAAACATAAAAGTTTTATCATTCTTATGGCGAACGTTTTTGACATTTGCCGTTATCGGATTAAAGCTGCCAGTAATCTCTATGGGGATTATTGGCAGCTTTAATCCATAATATTGTAATTGAAAAAGTTGCTCCAACATGTTTATTTTTAATCGTAATTTTATCGATTTTAGCTATTTTACAACAACAAAAATTTTTCAAACTTACAATTTATCATTTTTTTCTTATCATTTTTTAACGTGTAAAAAACCGCTGTCAAAAATCAAAAAATATTCATAAAGCTGAAATTTCGCGAACATCAAAAAAAGTTATTAGTCCACTTGGAAATGCACTTCCGACTTCACTCAATTCTGTAGCGTACTTAAAAGATTTACGAAAACAACAGGGTTGAAAAAATATTTGAAGAATTTTTTCTATTGAAATTTTTTTCTGACTAATAAAAATAAATTTCTTCAGTATTTACAAAATTTTCATTTTCACACGTTTCTAACTTTCAAAAAATAAAAAGATATGACAAAAAAGATCATTTTTTTATTAGAGATTAAAAAAACAACCCAAAAACTCTTCTTTTTTTTGATAAACACATTTTTCAAAATTCCGCTGAAAAAAATGTATATGGAAATATCTGTTTTTTTCTCTTTTCTCTGTGTCTAGTCTTGTAAACAATCTTTCAACGTTTATTTTTTTAGGTGTGTCAAATAAAAAAAGAGTATTTCTTTGAGAGAATGAATCAAAATACATTTTTTCTACATTTTTTAAAAATGACAACAAAAAATTGTCATAAACAAGTTTCAATCGTTTAAAATTACTGGAAATTACTGGAAGTATAAAAAGGAAATTATATTTGTGTTTTTTAAAAGTGCGTTCATTTTATTGTTAAAAAAGACTAAAAATGTTCAGATTAACATTTGCTTTTTTAATTTTTCTTTGTATTACTCTTATTAATGCTGATGATGGTGGACTATCTGATATCCCCTTTAATGGAACCCCGGATGATGTTGCTGATGCATTTCGGACTAAATTGGCAGTTGAATTAGCAGAAAAAGAAAAGACTTCAACTTTGAATAAAAAGATTTTATCAGCAATTGCTGGCGGACACGACATTGTTGCTCCTGTTGCACCGACTGGTATTCTTGGTGCAGGGATTGGTGCAAGAATTAGTGATCCAAGACCGATTGATATTAATGCTGCTGGTGGTCGCCCAATTGATATTAATTTAGCTGGAGGGAGAACATTTGGAAATGAAATTACGTCACTAAGAAGTATTTTGAGGCTTTAGCATTTTTTATTCATTCATTTTTCATGTTGGGTATTTTTGGAACTTTATGCAATATTTGTTCTTTCATTTATATATATACTGATGAAATTTATGTGTGGTACTTATATACTTTCAATTTGTAATATAATTTTATGTGTTTATAAAAATTTTATTTTGTTTTATAGGATATCAATAAAAACATTTCTTTAATAATGTTTTGTAATGATTCAATGTGTTCTTTTTCGAGTTGTAGTTACAATATAATTAAAAAAATTTTTAATAATTGAACGTTTATCATTAAAAAAAACCAGAAAATAAATAATTTAAATATTAAAAAACGTTTGCTACAGCAATACAACACAATGCCCTCTTGGCATTTCTTTTTCAATCCTTTTTTGAAAAAAAGAGTCACAAAAAGCAGCTTGATTTTTTATCTTGCGGTTTTTAGCTTTGCGATAAAAAAAACACATCGAAAATCTATTTCACAAAAAACGAATTGTTTTTTTTCTCCTTTAAATGTTAATATAAAGATGATTCACACTTGTTGATGCTGCTCTATGAAATTTGTGTAAAAAATAAGAAAAAAATGTGACATTTAAAATTTTTTTGTAATACATTAATAAAACATAGTAATTTTCTCGTTTACCCCACCAAAAATTTATTCACACAAGCAACCACACAATCGCTTATTATCCCCACCCGCATACCCTTTAAAAATCGCATTACAAATTCAATATTTTTATGCAAATTTTTGGTGGGGTGGGGTAAACAACAAAATTACCATAAAACATTAATAAACCTATAATGCTCCTTACTCATTATTTTATTTTTAATTAATTCAGTGGACTTTAGATAAACAAATCAATTTGCATATGATGTTTGACAATTATTTTAGCATAATTAAGAATTTTAAGTAAAAAGCTAAAGCTTTCATGGGGAAAAACAAAAACAAAAATTGAAAAAAATTTAACTTATGACTGCCAAAAACTTTTGATTACATTTTTTTTATAGTTTTGCTTTCAGATTTACCAATGATCTTTCAAGAATGCTCAGACGATGTTAGAAATATCTTTGATGAACTTTGTCACAATTTGTGTGAAGTATGTTTTAACCTCTTTTTTAACATCTGTTTTAACTCAATGTTTACAGAATATTGGAATATCAGACGTTTATCAAAAAGGATGGCATCAAAATTCATGGCATGTAATACTTTCTTGCAGTAATAATAATTTCTGCAATTCAGCACCTACTTTTTCATTGATATTTACTACTATTTTAGCAATTTTAGTTAACATTATTGTTAATGCAAAATAAAGTTTGCCTAAAAACGTTTAGAGTTTAAACGAATTTATTTTCTGATAAAATTTTACAATCACTTTTATGTTAATTATTTGTATCCTTTTTTAAAAAATA
>JAQIXH010000729.1:0-11442 GCA_034700145.1 Panagrolaimus detritophagus | reverse complement strand
AAAGTAGACCGAACAATTTCACTCGATTCTGCTGTGTATAAATTCATGCTTGCAAATTCTGTTAAAGTTTTTTTTTAAAATTAATTTCGCATTTATTTTTTTAATATAACCCAAGATAATCTATGGAAATCCGTTCAGATTAAACAACACAAATAAAGACAACGTTTATCCGAAACCTATATACTTCTAAACACAAGACATCGAGAAAAAAAAATCTAAATTAGATGTTTGCGCTCTTTACTGCAATTTAGCGAGTTCCTCTGCCTTCTTGTAGACATCGTCAATAGCACCTTGCATGTAGAAAGCAACTTCAGGGATGTGATCAAGTTCACCTAAAATAACACATATTTAGGTAAAAATCACTTAAAAATAATAAAATTAAAACATACCACGAAGGACGGATTCAAAACCATCAATAGTTTGTTCAAGAGAAACGAATTTGCCTTGATGACCAGTGAAGACTTCAGCGACTTGGAAAGGTTGAGATAAGAAACGTTGAATCTTACGAGCACGAGAGACAGTAAGCTTATCATCTTCAGACAATTCATCCATACCCAAGATAGCAATAATATCTTGAAGAGATTTGTAATCTTGAAGAATCTTTTGAACACCACGAGCAACATCATAATGGCGTTGACCAACAACATTAGGATCCATAATACGAGAGGTAGAATCAAGAGGATCGACAGCAGGATAAATAGCCAATTCAGCAATACCACGTGACAAGACAGTGGTGGCATCCAAGTGAGCAAATGTGGTAGCAGGAGCAGGATCAGTCAAATCATCAGCAGGGACATAAATAGCTTGGACAGAAGTGATAGATCCTTTCTTTGTAGTTGTAATACGTTCTTGCATACCACCCATGTCAGTTGCAAGAGTTGGTTGATAACCGACAGCAGAAGGAATACGACCAAGAAGAGCAGATACTTCAGAACCAGCTTGAGTGAAACGGAAGATATTATCAATGAAAAGAAGTACATCTTGACCTTCTTGATCACGGAAATATTCGGCAACAGAAAGCCCAGTAAGACAGACTCGAGCACGGGCTCCTGGAGGTTCATTCATTTGACCATAGACAAGAGATACTTTGGAATTTTTGCCTTTGAGATCAATGACACCACCTTCAATCATTTCATGGTATAAATCATTTCCTTCACGAGTACGTTCACCAACACCAGCAAAGACAGAGAAACCACCATGAGCTTTAGCGACATTATTAATAAGTTCCATAATAAGTACAGTTTTGCCGACACCAGCACCACCGAAAAGACCTGCAAAATAATTTATTTAGAAAAAAAATATTTTTTTTAAAAAATAAAAATTTACCAATTTTACCACCTTTGGAATAAGGAGCAAGCAAATCGACGACCTTGATACCAGTTACAAGAATTTCTTGTTCGACACTCATGTCAACGAATTCAGGAGCTTCAGCGTGAATAGGAGCATAATGTTTAGTAACAATCGGGCCACGTTCATCGATTGGATCACCAATAACATTCATAATACGGCCAAGTGTTTCAGGACCAACAGGAATTTTAATTGGATCACCAGTATCAACAACATCTTGACCACGGACAAGACCTTCAGTACCATCCATAGCAATGCAACGAACTACATTATCACCAAGATGTTGAGAAACTTCAAGAATGAGTTTTGGTGTACGTCCAGTAACTTGAAGAGCGTTAAGAATTGGAGGAAGAGCTTCATCAAATTGAACATCGACAACGGCACCGATAACAGCAACAATGCGACCTTTTGAACCAGAAACAGCAGCCTTTGGGGAAGCTTGTTTGGCTTCAGCTTGAGCAGCATTAGTCACAGCAGAAGTGTGAACAGAGCTTTTTTGTGTGGAATATTCACGGCCTGAAAATTGAAAAAAATTAGTTTCATAAATTGAAAAATGTTATTATATAAATGTTGGATATCGATTATTCATTATTATTAGTCCATATATCACTAACAAAATATCTATAATCAATGCCACATAATTTGTGCTATTTTTGACATAGAAAAACAAAATTGTTTAGCTATGCTTCGAAATAGCAACAAAAAGTTAAAAAAAAAGGATTACCAGAAACTCCGCTAGCAAGGCATTTTGCAGATTGAATACGCAAAAATCTAATAGCGGTCTTGGACCCAAAATGAGCTATTGAACGGCTTGCCATCCTAAAATGAAGTAAAGTTTAATACTATAGCGTTCATAAGCAAATGTTATATTAAAATAATCACGCACAAAATTTACTATATTATTTATTTTTGAAGGTTGTGCAAAAAAATGCCGAAAAATTGTTGACACTGTGCAAAGTTTGTGCCAAAGTGGGAACATACTTTCAAAGGAATGTCAAAAATCAGAAAACACGCAAGAAAAAAACAAAAAATCATTTAAAAGTAGTTGCCGATGGTTAGACAAATGCAAGTTGAGTGAGCAAAAGATAGTCTTAACTTTTACCATATGCTAAACTTTGTCAGCATTTCTCGAATGGAAAAACAAACCGCGATGTTTAAAATATCCCGTTCATTCTTTTTTTGTTGCTCGCAGCTTTCAAGCGACACAAATCTTTTTCTTTTTATTTCGCGAGAAATTTTTAAAGTTGTTACTTGTGTAAAAAATTCAAATGTGTGTTATAAGTTGTGCTTTTTTTTATTAAATTTTTGCGTTTTATTAGTAACATTTTGATGATGCTATAGAAATTGAAGTAACAGTTGAGGATAGACTTTCTAGTGAAGAAAAACGATTTGTAGATAATGTTGGTAATCCAAGTCGTTGTAACCTTTTCCAATATGCTTTTGTATTTATACCTTCCCAATTTTCGTTTTCTAATTTATCAAAATATCTAAAAATAATTTTCTATCGAAAATATATTTTTTTTGTTATTGCTAACCTTCTCATCAGTCTTCCAAGAACTCTAGCTTCAAGAGGTTGTAACGCTGAATTTAGCCAAGCAATGTGTAAATTTATCATAACTTGTGCTGCATTTTCGGCGCCAACAACACAGACATCAATACCAGGAAAATTTAAACCATAATGAAGTGCTAATTTTTCGATACTAATATGTTTTTCCTGAATTTATAAAATTTTAATGAGAATTTAAAATTTATTTTACTTGACAATATTTTACTGCTTCTCTTGTTACTTCAACCACTCTTTTACTAGCTGGATGCCATAATGCTGGACCCTTTTCTGTAAGTAAACCTTGTGAAAATGGTGCAGCATTTAAAACAGCTATATCCCGAGCCTGTTATAATGATTCACTTTAACGACTTTATTTTTGTCTATTGCCTTACTTTAAAAAACGGAATATGTTCTCCCAAAGAATTATCATTTAATGAAGCTCTTGAATAACTCATAAACACATCAATTTTTACTGTTGATTGTTTAATTACTTCCCTAAAAAAATCAGTTTTTAATCTTATTATTTTTTTAAATTTTCTTACATAATTTTTTGAGTACAGTATCCTGTAATTCCAATATACCGAATTTTTCCACTTTGTTGTGCAAGTTGCAAAGCTGGTAATGTTTCATAAATGATATTACTTTGATTTGGCTCAAAATCATTGTCATGAATCTGCAATTTTTTAATATTTTACAACAATATTGAAAATTTTAATTTTACCTGCAGAAAACAAATGTCCAAATATGTGAGCTTTAAGCGTCTTAAGCTTTTTGTTAGACTATCCAAAATTTTATCAGCTCGAAAATCGTATGGCCTAGCGTAATCGCATTCATATTTTCCAACTTTTGTGCTAACATAATACGTTTTTCTTGGAATTCTTCGTAAAATCTATATAGTTTTTTACAGTAACTTTGTAAAAAAAACCCTTTATTTACCTTTCCCAAAATTTCTTCTGATCGTCTTTGTCCATACCAATATCCAGTATCAATAAAATTTATGCCATTTTTTATTG
Source organism: Panagrolaimus detritophagus (assembly GCA_034700145.1). Classification (NCBI taxonomy): domain Eukaryota; kingdom Metazoa; phylum Nematoda; class Chromadorea; order Rhabditida; family Panagrolaimidae; genus Panagrolaimus; species Panagrolaimus detritophagus. The sequence continues at coordinate 7,536 of JAQIXH010000729.1, read as the reverse complement.
CAGTTTTAACAATGTTTATTGGTAACTCATTTAAATTACCAAACAATCCTCCCAATGCACCACACCCTATACGAAAAATAATTAAAATTGTGTTTTTTTTAAAATTTTACTTACCAAGGCCAATATTTGATACAATCAATTTTGTTTTTCCTAATTTTTTGTATGTCATTTTTTTAACTGAAGCTGCGTCATGAAAGTTTGGGTCAAAAGTAGGAGGATATTGGTCATTCTGCTTTTTTTTATTGATTATTTTCTTTGTCCTTTAAAAAAAGAACTAACTCACCTTATCATTTGAGTCAGGAATATGTTGCACTACCTTTGTTGGTTGAACTTCAACAGAAATACCTCTTACACGACTTAATGTATGCGATTGCATTCTTATTTAACCTTTTTTGTTTTCTGAAAAAACTGAATTTGGCTCCTGACTTCTTCTTTTTGCTATTAATAGTCTGGCATTTTTATGTCGCGTTTTTTGCCATTGTAAAAATTCTATGCATACATAATAATTTCTACTAACACTTGTAGGAAAATTTCCAGTCCTCACAACTTTAAAAAAAATGGAACAACGCATATTGAGAAGAAATGATCCAGGATGCAAAAAAGCTGTAATTTAATTCATTGCTATTTTTAATTGCAAATATCAAATTTTTTTAGGATTGGTATAAATGGGAAGCACAAAAAATTGATGATTTAAAAAGTTTACTTTTTATTCAAGAATGGATTCAACAAACGATTAGAGAAAATTATAAAGATGTAGACGGAATTTTAAAATGCCCCCAAGGAGTTGAAGAAGGAGTTTGGAAATATGAGCATCTTAGAATTTTTTGTATGGAATTAAATCGGCTTACTGTAGGCTTGCAAGAAGAATGTAATCCAACATGTTGCCCACAAATGACCGCAACAGAGCAATGGATTTTTCTTTGTGCTGCACACAAGAATCCAAAAGAAGTAAGTTACAGTATCCTTTATAAAATATATCTTGAACAAAAAGATTGTTTTTGAATATTTTAAAATGAAATTTTAGTGTCCTGCTATTGATTACACCAGACATACCCTTGATAGTGCAGCAACACTTTTAAACAGCTACAGATATTTTCCAAGTCGTGTTCGAATTAAAGAATCTTCAATTGCTAAAATTGGTTCAATCTGCCGTCGAGTTTATCGCATTTTTTCACATGCATATTTTCATCATCGAAAACTTTTTGATACGTTTGAAGTTTGTTTTCTGTCCTAATAAGGCCCTTTAAAAAAAAGTTAAATCTTTAGGAAAATACATACCTTTGCCGCAGATTTACAATGTTTGTAATTAAATATAGTCTTATGGCTCCTGAACATTTAATCGTTCCAATTTTAAATGAATCATCAGCAATTTTACCACCTGAAAATACCGTAGATAAAGATGATGTATAATTTTATTTTATTTTTTTATGCTATAAAAAATCTCTTTCTTTTTATTGTTCTCTCTCGTTTTTTTTTCTCGTTGATTGTGTGCGTGGTATTTAAATTCCTATTTATACTATATTTGAAATTATGATTTATATATATTTTTTTAAAATCCAATTTGAGATGTGGAGTAATGAATCTGATATATGCTTTAAAATTAACAGTTTTTAAGAGACAAAAATGAAAAAACGATGTAATGAAACAGGTTTTCAATGGTTTCAAAGGATTAATCCAAAAAGAGTTAATCGATCAACGGGAATAAAACAATTGGATAATTTTATGAAATTTGGATTTGGTCCTGGATATGTTCTTGAGATTAATGGAGCTGGAGGAAGTGGAAAAACAGAATTTTGTTTTACAATGATGGCAGAAACTTTCAACAAACATGACAACAATAATTATATTTATTACTTTGATTATACTGGAGCATTCAATCCATTACGATTTAAAGAAATTTTAATGAATCGATTTGGTCCAAAAACTGTAAGCTTTTTTAATTTTTTGTGTTTTTGTACATATATTTTTTTAAGGAAGAACAAGTGAATGAACTTTTAAAAAGAGTAATTTCAATCATTATTCGTGATGAACAAATATTTCTAGAAGCTCTTCAAAGATTTAAGGTAATTTTGATCTATTTATTTTTTAATTTTGAGTTTCGAATTTTTTAGGAAGTCACAAAGAATCGAAAAGTTTCTCTTTTAATTATTGAAAATATTGGTTTAATTCTTGGTGGAACTGTTCGAAGTTTACCATATTTCAGAGCAAGAGGAAGATTTATACAAGAAAGAGTTTATCAAGCAATTCAACGAATTTCAAAAGAATATTCTGTTCCCGTGGTTGTTACAAATCATCTTCGTGGGTGGAAAATTTCAATGAATCCTGCATTGGGAAAATTATGGGCTTCATTAATTTACCATCATATTTTAATTATTAGACAAAAGCGAGAATTTTTGATGCAAAATTTTGATGTAAAACATGTATGCTTTTAATATTTTTACGAAAGTAGTGTCTTTTCTTTATTAACTTTTAGGGACCAACTTCTGCTGCAATTAAATTTTATATTACTGAAAAAGGTATCACTGAATCATAATATTTTTATTGTTTTTTTATAACTTGTTACTTTGTTCTTTCTTTTACTTTCAATTTATTATTATAAATACTGTTATACTATTCAGCTATGAAACTATTTTATTGTTATTCTTTCTTTTTAACATCAGCTTCTTCACCAGTTTTTCCATATAATCCATCTGCAATATGCCATGCCAAAAGTGGTGACATCCAATATACAAAGAAATGTGCAAGATATGGTACTTGACCGCAGTTAAAGGTACACGCCCAAGCAACAATAGGATTTGCATACATGCCAGTTAAATGAATCCCTGCAAAATTTTATTGCTTAGCATACGGTAGCACAAAATTTATTGAAATGCTTATTCTTATTGAATCATTTAAACGTTTTGATATTTGTTTTTTTTTTAACAAAATGTTGTAAGTTATAGAAAATCAGATAAACTTATAACGTCATGAATTACAGTAACCTAGAATTAAGTTAAACCTCTTTCAAGGCTTTCGTTTGCAACTCTTAAAAACGTCAAAGTAACAAATCTGTATTTCTCATTTTCAAAATTGGGGCATCGTCACACTTGCACATAGGGCAAAGTAAAAAAAAATCTCACCTAAAATTGTGATAATGCCTGAAACAACAGCTTGAATGGCAATAATATGTTTTTCATTTATAATCTTTTCTTCAAGGAAAACTTCCGCTGTTTTAGCCGCTAAACAACCTCCAGCTTCAACCAGAGAACCATAGATTACGGTAACAGTTAAATCAGCGCTACATTCTTCTTCTAATGCTTCTAAATGAAAGGGATGCATTCCAAGGGACCAAAATTTTCGAGCAATAATATATGAAAAATAACCAGCAGAAAATTGAACTGCTAAAATTGTAATTACTCGAACCCCGCTTTCAGCACCTTTCATAAATCCAAAAATCTTAAAAACTTTTTATGTTTTTTTTTGTTTAAAATAAATCAAAAAAATACCAAAGGGCATGGATCAGCAATAGCATCTCGAAGAATTAAAGCATTAATAATTTCAATAAAAATAATTTCAACAAGTACTCCTTTAAGTCCATAATTTTCTAAAACAAAATTGACATCAAACCTAAATTCTTCGAAAATTAAACTGAACGGAAATTTAATGAACATACATGGGCGCACATATTTGAACTGTTCCAATGAACTAAAAACTTCTTTTTTATATGTGTAGTTATTTGTCAAAATTAAACATCTTACTTCATTTAGTAATTCAGCAAAATATAAATTTTTTGGTTTCACGAATCTTGAAACAATGAAACGGAAAATTTCACATTTCAAAAATACACATACGTAAAAAATAAAAGAAGCAACCCACACTCTCATTATACCCCTTGCTTTTTGTGTACATTTATTTGCTTGATCCTTTACGTTGCAATCTTATATTTTATTTCTTTTCATCTTTCTTTTTTTACGAGGCAGCTGTGTCAATGCGATAAGCGCAGACGTTTTCTGCTTCAACACATAGCAACAACATAAGGTCGTTGCCATCTAAACATCTTTGATAAAAGCAAAAGATGAGCCGTTTTAAACAAAAAAAAGTCTGGCAGTCAAAACACAATTTCATAAAACGGTTATCCCAAGAAAGTTTTATTTCTTAAAAATATACATTCAACAAAACAACAAAATACACTATTCTACAAGAACTAAGTTATATATATTAATCAAAGATGCCCTCCAGTTTATCTTTTTCAACAAGATCTTTATGACTGCCATCACAAAAAGGTCGATTTTTTGTTTGTTTACAATTACAAAACCAAACTTCCATATCTTTGTCAGGAATAAATCGAACAGGTTTAAGCTTCAAATCTGGAACACGTATTGAATTATGAGATCCATCACAAAGAGGTTGAGAGCCACTATATCCACAACTGCACCAAGCATAAATTTTATCCTTTTTAAGGAAAGCACGAATTGGAAGTTTTGAATGAACTTTTCCTTTGCCAGGAAGAAGATGATTCATTCCTTGGAGTCCATATTTTTGTTCAGGCTTTTTATCGGCTAACTAAAAAATTTTGGTAAAGCAAATAAAACAATGAAATAAGAATAATAAAACTTACAACATGATATTTCAAAGGACTTGGTTCAGTACCAACAAAATGAATTCCTTTGCGATGAAGACGATATGGTCCAAATCCTGTTTTGCTGCTTAATGAAGGTGGAGTTATTTTCATTGCCAAAGATCGTTGAAGAAAGACATTCGGAAGTATACGAAGTTGACGAATACAGGATAATTTGCTGTGCATCGTTGTTGAATGTGACTGAAAAAAATAAATGAGTAAAAAATACTGCTAAATAAACACACGAAAAATAAATGAAAACTATAAATTTTTCACGATTTTAAAAAGTGCAAAAAAACTTCTATAAAAAAGTTTTCGCCGCGTGCAGCATGCTTTAGGACTTTCGTTGTTTACTCATGTGTGTAATTTTTATTTTTGGCTTTCGCGCGTATATTTTTGTCTTGTTTTTTTAAAGTGTTTATTTTTGCAATAAAATATTTTATTTGTTTGCTGTTTTGTTAATTATTATTAAATCCTTCAGTGATGAAGCATAAATCTCTTTTGCAATTGTCTTTTGGTCAGCTTTCTGAACCTCAGTAAGTGTCCTTTTTAAAGTAAATTAACGGAATCTGGTAACATTATGTTAATTCACTTAATTTTAATCCTTAGTAATCAAGGTATTTAGAATATATTTTTTACATTATAATGTTTAAAAAAAATAATTTAAATATTTGCCACTAAGTTTTTATAATGTTGTAACTTATGTAGTACATATATAAGTTACAAAATATTTTAGGCAAATTCTTTTAATTAATAACTAATAATTTTATTTTTTAGGCGTAGAAACCTTATATCTGCAGGTATTAAATGGCTGTTTGCAGCGCTGATCGCCTTTGTTGATGTAAGTATAAAAGGAAGATTCTGTTAATCATAAATATATTTTAGTTTTCACTTGATTTTACATTCATTCGATTTTTTACTGCTTACTGTATTCCATATTATGCCTGTTATTTCATGGTTGTTGGATTAATTATTTTGAGTTCTTTTAATGCTGTTACTTGTATTCTTGCTTCATTTGATTTTAATGTTTTTACCAATATTGGTACCTCTAATTCATTGAACCAATCAATTGCTAACCAAAAAAGTTTTGTTCAAAAAAGAGATTATCTGCCTGATATTGTTTCAAGTCTTCTGGATGAATCTTTCTTTCATGTTCAATCTGATTATGTTCCACCAACTCTTAAAGATTATTATGCTAGCAAAAAACATAATGATCTAAAAATTGTTCGAAGATCTTCGACTCCATCTTCTATTGATGTTTATACTGATGAACAACTTGTAATGCTTTCACGTCTTGAGTGTGTATTTTACTGATATACGATATGTTTTTTATTATAACTGTAATATTTTTAGGCCAGTTCATGCATATACAGTCTTTGAACCAAGATATAACAAAAACAAACACTACGAATATCAACAATCTGCTGATGTTGAAGAAGATGAAGAAGAAGATCAAAATCTAAATATTCTTAATAAATCTCAAATGGGTACGAAAGTTGTCTCAAATATACAAGAACTTAAATCTAATTTTTTTTTAGATCTTTTGGATATTTCTGAACATTTTGCTACTCATCCAGATGAACATCCTCTTGAACCTGCTAAGCGTAAAACATTATCTTTGAGTGCTTCAAGTGCCGGTATAATCGTTTATTTTGTTTATTTATTTAACATTATTTTTGCAGGTTTTAAACGTGGAAAATCTCCAGCGTCAATATCTGAAGGTAGCAATCGTTTAAGCAGCAGCTTTCATTTGCATACTGTTCCAAAAAATGCACCTATTACACGTTCTCCAAAATTTTTAATGACTCAAAAACCAACTTTAACTCCGATTACAAAAGTATTTTCTCAATGGAGAGTTGATGGTGATTCGATTATTACAATGACAGAAAATGTTCGTCGATTTATTTCACGTCATATTATTCATCCTTTGGCAAAAGAAATTACTGAAATTAATGCATTCTTTCTTACGAATCACAGAACTCGTAATATAAGTATTGGAAAAACACCCATTGCTGATATTGAAAAAGTTTTTGGTCAAATTCAGGATACCAAAATTGCAAATCTTCCATATGTTTTAGCTTTCCTTCGACTTCATTCAAATTATGTTCATTTTGTTAAACGTATTTTAACATGGGCAAGAAGTGATTTTATTTTTGATTATTGTCCTGATGCTACTACTCAACTTTCGACTTGTAAGTTATTTTAATACACTAGTTTTGGTTTAAAAAAATATTATAGCTTGGCCAACAATTTTCTCGGTTTCTAAAATTCTTTTACCAACTGATTCAGAACTTATTTTCCGTCTTTTTTGCTTTTACATGGATACTCAATGTGGCTTTTATCCAATTACTTATCCATATCCATCTGATTTACCATTCACTCATCTTCATACTCTTCAAGAAGGTAAAAAACCATCTGATCCTCAACTAAGCGCTTCTGGTTATTATGTTGAAATTGTGAGTTGTTACATATTCTTTAAAATTAAATTATTATTTTTTTATGTTTAGAGTGAAGCAAAACCTGTAACATTCAAATTTTATGCTTCTCGTTATCCTGCCATTGTTACTCCTCCAACTCATAATGCCTTGCTTGCAATTTTAATGCTTCTTGTTTATGGACATGGAAATGATTGGTATGAAGTTCTTAGTCAAACTGGTGTTCATTACGGATAACTATTAAAACTAATTACTTTTTCTCGTGATCTCAACTTCTATCTCTTATTGCCTTATTTTTCATCGTATTTTATTAAAGTTTTTATAATATGATGCTCGATTTCTGATTTGTTTTTTTTGTTGTATAAAATTACATTTTCTTTTGTTCTAAATACATATTATTACAGTAGAAGTATGTTGATAAACCAAGTTTTTTTAAACATTTTTTGATTTTGTTTTTGAAGTATAATGTTTAAATTAATATCAACTATACAGGTTTGTACCATT
>JAQIXH010000728.1:0-11446 GCA_034700145.1 Panagrolaimus detritophagus | reverse complement strand
AGTGTGAAACACACATGAATTATTTGCGCATCTTCCATTTTTTTTATCATTATCAAAATATCAGCATCTGCAGCCGATGACGACCCCAACAAACAAAGATTATTACCCTTTTTTAACAGAAAAAAAACAAACATAAAAAAAAAGATTTTTTCTTTGTCAATCAAAATTTTTTGTCGGCTGGTAGGAAAAGAGAAAACTATAGTTGCAGATTTTTTTCTCTTTTTTCTTTGAAAATTCATTTTTTCACTGTTTTGGGCTTTTTTTGTGTTTTAACAAGTTTTAATTAATTTATGCAATATTTTTTTAGGTTTAAAAAATGACAGAAGAGAGCAATAATGGTAATAATAATAATCATGAAGATCAACAGAATATACATCAAGTAGAAAATTTTTCAACATCTGATGCAAAACCAGACGAGTCAAATGGTAAGTTTTTTTATACATTCGTTTGTTCCTCACTAATAAAACTTAATGAAAAAATTTTTTACTTTTTTTTAATTTAAATTTTGAAATTTTTATTGTTTAAACAAATTTGTTTTTCACACCACCATTTTAGTTTCAGAATCCCAACAACCTCCAGAATTAATCCCAGCACCATTAGCATCGGCCCCACCACCACCACCACCACCAATTGCATCAACTGTTCAAGCACCTCCTCCACCTCCATTACCTCCAACTGCAGCAACTGCAGTGCCCCAAATTCCACAGCCACCACGTCCATCATCAATTCCAACTCCACCACAAATGCCGCAACAATTTCAACAACAACAGCCACCACAATTTCCTTCAGCAGTTCAACCATATCAACCAATGCAAAATTTATATCCAACACCAATGACATCATCAACAATGCCATCAATGCCATTTCAGATGCCTATGGGAATGTCAATGTTTCAACAACAACCCCAACAACAATTGCCTGGTTTTAATCCAACATTTTTTATAAATATGGCAACATTTATGCATAAAATTCAAACTGCAACAAATAAATATCAACAAGAAATTAATACTTTAGTGTATGAATTTCAAATGAATACTCTTTCATCTGGAAACAATATTCAAATTCCAAATTTTCAACCATTTTATTCACAAATGCAACCTGGACCAATGATTCAAAATTCATATCCCCAATATCCGCAACAACAAATGTATCAACAGCCTCATAATAATAATAATCCATATTCAAATCCATCTCCCCCTGCACCAGCAGCTTTTAAATCCGTTCCAAAACCATCACAACAAAATAACTCAAAGCCAATGGCACCACCAAATTTATTGGAAGAAATTCAAGCCGCTGGCGGAATTGAATTTCTCAGACGTAAAAAGAGTAATGCAAAACAACAGCAGCAACAACTAATTTCGTAATAAATGTTACAATTTTTGATAAAAATTTTTGTATAAATTTGAAGTAATATTAATAATAATGTCATTTTTGTGTATACTGTAATAGTAGCAAGAATTTTATTTTTATGCATTTAATAAATATCTTTTATTTGAATTACTCTTGAAAACCACAGTATCAAGTTAAACTTTTTCAAACATTTGATTGGCAAAATTTGTGTATTTTTTGTTTTTCAAAAAATGTTTTGGGACCACAACAGCCCCGTTCAAAGAAAAAAAGAAAGTGGACTGCGCGCAACCTGCAGCAAAAAAGCCACTCTTTTGACTTCTTTTTTCAAAAAAGAGTGGTTTTTTTGCTGCAGCTTGCGCGCAGCCCACTTTCCTTTTGGGTCTGCCGTGGAACTTTAATAAAAATTAGCGTCTTCAATTCCTTGAAAAACAACTAAAGAAATTTATTATCGATTTTATCATTGAAACAAAATTTTGATAGTTTTAATTGAGTTAGCATTATTGGTCAAAGTTTGCTGCTGTTTCTGTCCCTAAAATTTTTTTCTTTTTTTGATTACAAGCTTATAAGTCAATTTTCACTTTTCCCTAATCCTCTTAAAAACTGCTGCTGCTACTGCCATGTTTTGATAACCTTAAAAATCAATATTAAAAAAAAATAATATTTTATCATAACACATTTTTCTCTCCCTTCCATTGTTATCATTGAACATTACATCATGAGGTTTTGGGAGAGTCTCTCCTTTATTTTCCCTTTCCGCCGCTTTTCCTTTTCAACTTTGATATTTTAATTTTATTGATGCTTTAACGCGTTTTCCTTTGATTTGATTTTTATCAAAATTATTCAAACATAAACAAAAAAATTTCGTCTTTCAACTCTCTTATATTTTTTTTTGAAATATGCCACCCTTTTTTTCTAACGAAATATTTTTTTCCAACACCAAAAAAGAGAGAGTTATAAAAAAAGTGGAGTGAAAATTTATGATGGAAATAAAAAAGATTTTAATTAAGGGCGTTTACTTGAGATTCTATGATCAAATTTTTTTTAAAAAAGTTTAATCTCTTTTTTTGGCAATAAAATTTTTTTTATTGTTTTTTTAATTTTTAAACTTTTTTTTCAATATTTTTTTATCAAATAAATCAATCATCAGCTAACTTTTTCCATCAAGGACATTCTGTTTTAATTTTAGTGTTTTTAAAAAAATATTTTTATTGTTGTCGTCAGAAATCAAAAAAAAAAGTATGACAACAAAAAGTATTGTTGTTTTTTTCTTAGTTTTATCTTTGTTATTTTGTTGCTTAAAAATTTTGAATGAGTGTTAAAGGTAATAATATTCAACCATTAATGTTCCGCTATTCTAATAGACAGCAATAATAGTAGTGCTAAAGAAATCTTTTTTTTGCTGCAAAGATAAAGTTTTATTCAAGATATTTCCAAAATTTATTTACCTTATTTTTGTGAACTCCAAAACAGGGATGCGCGGAAGTACTTCCGGGGAACACTTTTCCGCAAATTTTTTCTCAATATTGAAAAAATAATTGTTTTTTTTAAATAATACATTTCTGATCTACTTTTTATCATAGCTTATATCTGTCGAAACAGAATTTAAATATTTGCTTTCATTAAAAACTAAATCTCTTTTTCGCTCCCATTTTTTAAACGGAATTCCGTTTAGCACTTCCGCCAAAAAGTGAGCGGAATTAAGCTCTAGTTTTTTAATAAAATCGTATATTTAAATTCTGTTTGGACAGATATAAGCTATGATAAAAAGTAGATCAGAAGTGTATTATTTTAAAAAAACAATTATTTTTTCAATATTGAGAAAAAATTTGCGGAAAAGTGTTCCCCGGAAGTACTTCCGCACATTACAGTACATAAAAAACTCATCAAAAATGCATACTGTATTGAAAAATAAGTTTTACGGTTTTTTCAATTTTTATCAATGTGTTACCGTATTTACTGGAAAATAGAAAAAAAAATTATCCTTTTTATCATCGTCTAATGAACAACTCAATGTTCTTTAAACTTTCAAATGATCGTCGTTTTTTTATAGTTTTTTTTATATATAAATAAATTTAGCGCAAACGGAACCCTTTTTTGAAAAGATTTTTTCATCAATCACTTTTTTTGCAAAACTTTCTTTATTTATTTTATACCACCTAGTTTTTTTCTTTTCTTTATACGTCACAACTTTTTACTTTGCAAAACTTCTATTTTCTAAAATTTTTGCATACATTGATGTTGCCAAAAATGTGTTTTAATCTGTTAATCAAAAGTTGAAATGCCTTTTTTAAATTTTTTGTAAAAATCTAAAAACTCAAAAAAATTACCGGTTTTTTCGGTTTACAATAGTTTTTATATTTATTTATTTTTTATTAGTTTCCGTTAATTTTGATAAATTGATATAACCCACCACCTACAAATATTGTACGATATTTTGACGATAATTAATTGTGATTGTCAAAAAAATTGTGATTATAATAAATTTTATAATTAAAAAAATTTTTCTCTGAAAAAAAGTTTATTGAAAAAGTTTATTTTAATTTGACTTTTAACACGATATTATAGCCAGTGAATATAAAAAACATCGTTTACCACTTTTAAAACATTGATAAAATCTTGTTTTATTTCTATCAAATTCGTTTTCAAATGTCTCAACAAAAACTCTCTAATTTTTGATTTTTTCTTGATACCATAATTTTTATATTTTTACGATAATTTTAAAACATTGTTTTTTTTCGATTTATTTTAAATTCCTTCAAATTTTCAGCTATTAAAAAATGACACAAATTGATCCACAAATTGCATTTCAAATGCATTTTCAAAAATTGATGCATAATGTTTTTTCACAAACAAATAGCTGCATTCAAGAAGTTAATGATTATATGTATCAGCTACAAATGAATTTATTATTACAAAGTTCACAGATGCCGCTGCAACAATGTACTTCATATCAGATGCCACAACAACAATATGTTTCAATGATGCCGCAGATGATGTCATCAAAGTCACCACAACAATGTTCTTATATGCCTATGCAAATGGCACCACAAATGATGATGTTTCCCCCACAGCAGCTACAACAATGGCAACAATTTCAACCACAAATGAAGACATATCAAACTGCAGTACCAACAGCTGTTACCCCAGTTGTTGTACAGCCACCAACCCCTCCACCATCCGTTCCAAAACCTGTTGCACCAAAGGTAACAATAACCCCTCCCCCACCTCCATCAGCTGAAGACGTTCCAATTGTAAAACTTAGAATTAAAACAAAACCAAAATCCGGGCAACTAACTCCTCCAAGTTCAATCACAAATCGAAACTCCCTAATAGATGAACTTCGAAATTCCGGTGGTCGAAAATCTCTTCGAAAAACGCCAAAAAAAGAAACAAATCCAAAAAAGGAAGAGCCTCTTCCAGCATGGATTCGATCAAGGGATCGCGAAAAGCGATCTTCATTTAATCCACCACCAAATTCTTTTGAAACTTTAGAAGCCCTTTTATTGGCAAAGGATCACCAAAAATCAATGCCAAATCTTCGAACACTATCTAGGGCAAATTCAGATGAACGAAAATCTTCGATTTCACCGCTAGCTTCTCCAACAACTTCAGAAAAAGAAAAAACAGCTTTAGAAAAACCAAAACCTCCAACAAAAACAAATGTTGCAATTGCAATTAAAGCTGCATTGGAAGCTGCAACTGCTGCGACTCCAGAATCTTCTCATACATCTTCAACAGAAATTATTCCTCGTGAGGGTGAAGGTGATGAAGCTGCTGTAGAAGCAATTGAAGCTGATTATGATCCACATCCCTCCAAAGATGTGCTTCCAATAACTCGAGCGCTTGTTCCACATCGACAACTTAATCCTGAATATCCTGAAGCTCCACATGGTTGGCAGCTGTTAATGTGGACAATTCGAAAAGTTGGAAAATTCCTTAAAAAACATGATGAAAATCATCATGAAAAAGATTGGGAAGTTATTCATCATAAACATTAAAAAAATTTTGCATATTAATTTTGTAATCAGATATTATTTGTATAACAGAAAAAAAAAGTTTAAATAAAATTTTTTTAAATATTTCTACAAAAAAATGAATAAGTAAGAAAAAATCTTTCAGTTTTGTAATCCCAAAAAATAATATTCTGCGGCAGAAAATTGAAATATTAAAATAAAAGAAAAATAAGAAAAACGAAATTTCGATAACATCTGTCATTTTTGGAAAAAAAGTGAACCATATGTTTTAGTTCCACAAGAAAATTTTTAGGGATTGTTTTCGAAAGAACTTTTTTTACATCTGTTACTTTTCCGAGGAAATTAACCAACATTCTACGGATGGCTTTTTTGTGGTTTTTAAACATTTAAAAATATCAAATATAATTTTGTATAAAAAAAATTTTATTTGACTATATAACTACTTTATTTGTCATGATACAGCATGAAATTTATAAAAAAAAATGAGAAATAGATCATGACAGTTGAAAAAAAGAAGGGGAGAAGGGATAATCTTTGAAAAATGTCAAAGTTAAACGAAGGTAATACGTGGGACAATTTCAACTTCAAACTTTTCACAGAAATTACGACGTGGTTTAAGTGAGATTGAATGAGAGCAATATGATTGGCCAAATTTATGCGAAACTAAAAAATAAATATTATACCAAATTTATAGACATTTTTGCAGTTCACCTTTTCCAAGATTTGAACCACGATTTTGCCCATACTTTTCGAAAATTTCAAATTTTGCGTTAAAATTTTCAAGTGTTGGATTTTGAATAATTTGAAAATCAATCGAAAGTTTATCTTCTTTTTCAAACAATCGGCATTGCCATTTAATTCCATTATACCAATATTCTGGACTAAGTCGAATGCAAGGCAATTTTTTGAGAGATGCGGGGAAAAAACATTTAAATTCACATTCATTATCTTTTTCATTTGTAAATGATTCAAGTATTCAATCAGCAAAAAAAGTAATCTTGAATCTGATTTCTTGTTGAGCACTCATACGGCCTTGAAAATCAGTAGATGGCATAAAACGAATATCATTTGAAGCAGTTCGATTATTATTGAAGGTTGTAACATCTGAAAAAAAAACTTTTTTAATTTAATATTTCTGTTTGTTGGATTTACCTTTTAAGAAATGCTTTTCACCAAATTTATCCCAAAGCCAAAACTTGTATGAAGCTTTGAGCTTTAAATTTAATGGATTATAAAGAAGTTGAATAACGACAGTGAAATCTTTTCCTTCACTTTCATCCGTTGAATATCCATAAGGATATGCATATACTTGATATTCAACATCTGCAGTTTTACCATCGAATGTAACACGACTTTTTAATTTATCAGAGCTGTAAGCAAACTGATATGTATGACAAATATTATTTGGATCATAGATTGGGTATAACATTATATGGCATTTTTCCATTCTGAAATGAATTCTCGTTTATGATAAATGTTTTTTTATCGGATTTAAGTTTTAAGAAATAATTATTAAATTTCTGAGTAAGTATTTTTAAAGGAAGAATCACCGAAGAAAAAACAAGAATTATATTAAGGGGTTTTAACAAAGAAAAATGTATTTTAAAATTTTTTTATAGATTTTGACTCTTTTTGCTATAATTTTATCCATTTGCTTTTGGATTTCAATTAGATATCAAAAAAAGGGATTTAAAAATTGTTGGATACGCTGCCGGCTCCCAGGATAATAATGTCCCCAGAGCTACAACAATCCGGTATTCATTGTATTGTAATTAAGCCTGTTCCCATCTACCAGGAGCGTATTCTTCGGGAATGATAAAAAAATTATAGCTTGATTTTCTTACCTTTCGATTATTTTTTCCAACCTTTGTAAATCCTCCAGCAGCTTGATTCGGATTAAGAAGTTGTTGGGTTGCACGAAATAATGAAATCTCTGGTTCACTATATGTATCATCATCATCTTATTGTCGTGGAATTTCAAATAAATTCTAAAAAATTAAGTTTTTTATTACTTTTTTTTGTCAAATTTTAATTAAATTACCTTTTAATTAACTTTAAAAGTTTCAGCAATTGTTTTTGGTTTTAACTTTTTAACATTTGTTTCTTTTTGTCCATTTTCAACTTCAACTGAATTTTCAAATGATGAAATATGAAGTGATAAAGTACTCCCATTTTTATTACTGATTTTGCTTGATTTCCATTCATTTTGAGTCTTCAAAAGTTTATCATCATCGATTTCAACAACAGCAAAATTTGGCATTTTTGAATCTTTTGAAAATTTTCGATTCCTGTTTCTATCTTTCATTTTCATATCAGTTTGACAAAATCCTTCAAGCTTTTGATTATAATTGGACCAAACATTTTTATTGAATGTAACTAATTTTTGGCAATTGCTTTGTTGTCTTAAATTAATACTCTTGAAACGAGTTTCATCATCATGATGTTTAACAAAACCAACAAGATTGAGATATTTTTGCTTATCTTTTACCCAAGTTGACATCTAAAAGTTATAAATTTATGTTCAAGTTTTAAAAATAATAACGATGGTTTTAAAACATTCAACCGAAACACTTATAGGAAAATAGCAAAAATAATTTTTTAACAAAATTCTGGTTCACTCCTATATTTTTTTATGCGAAAACACAACAAAATCGGTTCGCTTTTATACATCTTTAAAGTCGAATTTTCAGGCGGAGTTTTACAGTATACCATTTATTATAAACCAGCTGAAACTAATTGCTGCGCTTTTCTTCCTTTTTAGGAAAAAAATTTCAAATGTCATTTGGTTTTTGCTGCAAAATTTTTTTTCAAAAAGTTACTTTCCAAGGATAATTTGTTGCAGAATTTTTTTATTTGCCGATATTTACCGCATTAAATTTTGTTGTGATAAAAAGCCAACAAAATGCTGTTTTTTAAAAAACAAAAATGATGAAACAAATTTAAACTTCAAAAAGAGCGACAAAAAAGATTTGAATAATTTTTTTTGAAAAACTGGTAAACTGTAAAATGTTTTTCAATGGTTTTATAATAAAATTTATGACTTATGTTTTCTAAATAACACAAAATTAAAGAAAGAAATTATTTTCAAATTTTTAAAAAAATTAAGGTTACATTGAATTTAATAAAGCGATTTCTTTTAACAATTTTGTGTTTGAAAAATTATCATAATTAGATTTCGACCATAATAATTTAAAAAACAAGTTTAAAATTATTTTTAGCCATTAGTTGCTAACAAATTTATTTTCCAATGTTTGAATTTGAAAACTTTCAAAGAAATTATTAATTTCTAAAAGGTAAAATTTGTATTTTAAGAGAAGTTCTGCCGATTAAGTAAAAAAAATAGAGTATATGTTTATAAGGTTTATTTAAAAGTATACAAAAATGTTCCAAAACAAAAAGGTAAAACATAAAATTTCAAAAAACCAGAAAAAGACAAATAGCTTGATCAAAAAAGAGAGTTCAATAAAAGTACAAAAATAAACCGCAATTAAAATTTTTTCCTCAAAAAGTTATTTTTAGATACAACGAAATTTACACATGAAAAAACGTTATAGATTATTTAGAAAAAGTTTTTATTATTAAAAATTATTTATTGTCATTAGATTTTGTTGAAGTATCCTAAAATTGGTGTTTTAATTTACAATTTTTATTTTTATATTTAAAAACAAACCTTTGGTTTAATTGAACTTCTACGACGAATATCAGCGTTTGAAGCATGTGAAACGGAAACACCAGCATCATTTTCTTCTTCAAATTTCATTGGAATGGTATCATTTGAAGATCCGCTAAAATAAATATATTTAATATTTTGTACTTTTTAGCTTAAAAATGAACCTTTGACATGGATAAAAATAAGGAGGAAGAACAGGCACATACGGATTATTTGAATATGGAGAATTATATCCCCATTCCATTGGTAATTCAGGATGATATTTTTTCCAATTACGGGGACAAATTTGTGGTTTAAACATTAATGAATTTAAATATTTTCCAAGTTGATTGTCAACTAAGCTTGAACCTTGCATAAGTTGAGAACCACTTGATGATTTAGGTTGATTTGGTTCTGCACTTTCAAGTTCATTCGAGATAGCCAAAGAGGTTTTTGTGGCACTGTAATGATTGGCGTCTTCAGATTCCATTGATGGACTAAAATTTTTTCAGTTATTTTTTTATTTTGATAAAAGAAAATGTCCACAGTCATGAAAATGGTTTTGACCTGTGTTTTCTCAGTACGAAAAAAATAAAGTTAGAATGAAAATGCATTTGTGAGGCAAACACATTTTTTATAAAAATTTTTTTAAATGCTTTTTCATTTTAAGGTAAATTTTTTCGCGCGAGAAAACATTGGTTAAAGTCATTTGTATGAAGGCAGACATTCCCTTAAAAAACACAAACCCTAATTCAATTGCTGAAGTATGACCAATAAACGGAAGTGGAATATCCACTGAATTTTCTTCCAACATATTTGAATCATAAATTTTATTGTCTTTTTTTCGTGGCCGTTCTGTCATTTCATTATCATCGTTTTCTTCTTCTTCTTCTTCTGCAATCCAATTTGGCCTCCATAATAATAAAATAAAAAATTCAAGGAATTCAAAGGAAGCCAAACACGTAATTCCAGTAAATAGTCCAAGATTTCCCATAAACATTTCAAATACATCCCACCACTAAAATTTTCGAAAAATTTAAAAATGGCAAAATTAAATAAAATTACCCAATAATCTGCTTCTTGCAATGTTTTCCGATAAAGGAGTCGAAAATGTGAAATGCCAATCATTGCTGCATTATTTTCGTATGCATCATAACATTTTATATTTGTTTTTGGCCAATATCCATTACAAAATGGTGTAACAAAAGGTTCCCTCTTTATTGGCCAGTTTGAAGTTGCAATATTATGATTGAATGTATGTTTGGTACAACCTGGAGGACAATAACAACTTGAAACTTTAACAAAATCACCCTGTGTTTCCAAATAATTTGCATAGCATAAAAAGCTTTTCAAATTTGTTCCATCACACCATGAAACATTTGAACCTTTAGGCTTTGGATATCTTGGATCTGCACAACTACAATTTTCAATAATTTTTTGCTGATAACAGCTTCGAAGGCAGCCCTTAAAAATGTTTTTTTTCTTAATTTTTAATTTTTCTATGATTACCTCTGTTGTATAATACCCATCATAAATGTAGCCAGTTGTATTTTTATCCGGTTGACAAATTCCGTATGGTGCAGGTAATGCTTCAAAACTCCTCTAAAAATATGTAAAAATTTAAGAAAATCCTTTTAAAATACAATGTTCGACGATAATAATTAGTCAGATCGTGATCACGGTTAATCAGTGAAACATACGCAAGCAAAAAGAAAATAATAACTACTTTGAAAATAAATATTTTTTCTTTGTTTGCGCATGTTGCATGCATTGATCATGATCACGATCAGACTAAAGATTATCGTCAAACAATGTCACTTACATATTTAACATTAACTGTTGAACGTTTGCCAGTTTTTACATAAAGACCGTCAGAATTTGGAAACGGTGCATAATTTTGTCTATGAAGAACAATTTTAAATCCACTTCTTGATGAGGTTTCCATATATTCTGAAACGTTACTGAAAACAAGCAGTTTTAAGCCATAATCTGTTCCAGCTCGTGTGATTCCATATCTTCCATCATAATTGAATGTATAACAATTTCCATACCATGGATCATACATTTGTAGAAAATCACTATAATAAAAATTGGATTTAGTTTTAAAGGTTATAAAACTTGGTTATAAAACTTACTTATCCATGTCACATTCATCTTTATCAAAAGTGCATTGAATAATGATATCTTTAATACCATATCCACCATTTTGATTTATTCTCATCATTCCAACAAGGCGATCCTGAATTTTAGATTCTAATGAAATTCTTGATGTTGATGTACTATTGATTTTATATTTTGTTTCTAACTCATTAATCTGTTTTTGTGTGTAGATTTCAAAAACAATTCGCTCAGGTGTTGTTGATTCAATTTTTGAAGGCGTAGAAGTGATTAATTCAGAATTGAATGTTGTTGAACGAGTAACATCTGATAAAGTTGTTGGAAGTTTGCTACTGCTGCTGCTTACAGTTTCATC
>JAQIXH010000727.1:0-11463 GCA_034700145.1 Panagrolaimus detritophagus | reverse complement strand
TGGAAAAAATTGGAACAAATTGGAAAAAATTGGAAAAAATTGGAAAAAATGGGCGGAAACTTTTGTCACCCATTGTAGTACAAATATTTTTCTTAAATCTTTGCCTTTAAAAGAGCTCGATTGTGGGTTAAGCATTTATGATGGATTTGAAATGAATCAAACAAAACTTGAAGAAAATAATAAAGATTTGAGTTGCATCAAATTTGTTGTAAGTTTAAAATTGTTCATATTTTTAAAAAGCTGGAATTTCTAATGTATAATAAAAAATTTTTTTTGGCTGGACTTGAAATTAGGATCTCTTCATTGGAGCAGTTTTTTGTTAATTTTTCTGTTTCCAATAAATAAAAAGGTGTTCCATTGATTTTCTGATTTCAAGGTCAGTGAAAACATTATGTTTAACCAAAAAATACAAAAACTTATTTAAATAAATTTTGTGTTTTTTAAGAATAAAATGTTTTTGAACTGAGAAATACTAAAAATTACGAAAAATTGCAAAAATGAAAAAAAATTTTGTAAATTCAAACACCACGTTAAACAAAGAAAATTTTTACCGTTTTTATCTTTGATTTTCATTTTAGGCATTCAAAAAGTTAAAATCTTATGAGTTTGATTTTTTTCATCATAATTTTTGTTCGAAGAAACAATGTTATACATTTAAAAAAATTTTTTTAAGCCTTTTGAAAAGATTTTCATTTTTTCAGTTTTTTAAAATTTCAAAAAAGCAAAAATCCTTTTTTCCAACACAAAGTTTTTCAATAATTTATTAGTGTTTTATCACTTCCCAATTCAAATCCCAACCCCAAATCCCGTCCCTCCAATTCCCCAAAGACACATTAATTTTAATTACAAAATTTTTATTGAATTGATTTTTACAAAAACAAAATACAGTAAAGTATTTTACAAAAAATTAAAAACAAGCTCATAAAATTTACAAAAAAAATTTAAAAAAGATTTGCATAATGCTGGAGCTCAAAAGGGGGACATATTAAAAAGAGAGATACAAAAAAGGAAAAGATTTATAATGCAGCATCTGCAATAGCCGGAAACGGGATCAACAGCTTATTTATTATTTCCACCTTTTGTGGCATCATTATTAGGATTCATTTGATTGGCACGATTATCACCAGCAGCTTTATGAGCTTCAGAATTTGGATTGCCTTGATTGCCTTGATTGGCATGGTTATCTTTATCAGCCTTATTCATCTTGAAAGAGAGATTGAATTGAATTGAATTGAGTATAATGAACAAAAAGTCTGGAATAAAAAATCGATGTTAATAAATAAATTGATGCAAGAAAAAGCACGAATGCGGAAGCGAAAGTGGCATTAATTTTAAAAAAGCTTTAAAAAAAATTTGAATCAAAATTATTTTTCCAAAAAAAACCTTAAAGCTTTTTCAAAACTTTTCGCTAACAAAAAGGTTTAAACAAAAAAGGAAACGCGCTATTTTTTTCACTTCTAATCTCTTCTTCTTAATCTTCAAAGGAAAGGCAAAGTCCAGAAAACTGAATGATTGAAGAAAAAGGTTTTGCCTTGCTTTTATATTCACAAAAAATGGGAGGAGTTTAACAAAAAATAGAAACTTTTTTTGCCATCACCGACTCACTTTTAAAGGAACGCCCCAAAATGTAACACCTTTTCCTAAAAAAAATATGCAAACGTTAGCTTCTTTTTTGAAAATCGAAAACTAAAGCAAGGAAAAATATTTCAAAAGTTTGAAGAAAATTACCTTAATTTTTGTTACCTTTTTAATTTAAAAAATTAAATAACAAATTTTGAAAATTATTCAACAAATGCAATTACTTATTAACGTCCATATCAGTCTAAAAATTCTATGAAGATGTGGAAATCGCATATCCAGAGTATTAAAAAATTTTCATTTACACATAATGTTTTTTGTAAAGAAAATCAAAAATTACTAAAAATTTCATTATCTGTCATTTAGTTTTACCTATAACTTGAAAAATACGGCTTTTTATGTTTCACCAATAGAAAAAAAATTAATAATTTTATCGTTTTTTCAAAAAAACAATGAAACAAACGTATAAAAATAATAACATTGGCAAAATCAAGAACTTCGCTTTTTCAATAAAAAGTTTAAAAAAGGGATTATCAAATAAATGCTGATAATTTAAAAATTTGTCCAGTACAAAAAAGAGTAAAAAAATAAATGAAAGATAAGCAGAAAAAATAAAACCAGGAAAATTAAATAATTTTTTTAATTTTCAAATTACTGCAATGTGATTAATTTTCAATTTTGTTACCACATTTATCTTTCTTCATTCAATTGTGGTGTTTTTCCTTGTTTCGAATGAAACATTGAGTTAAAAAAATTTAATTCATGTTTGGAGCCTTTTCAGCATTTTTAATTTTTTTAAAATTTGTTAAATTGTTGATTAAAAATTTTTTGCAAATGACCATTTGAAAAATTTTTTAAAATAAAAAAAGCTAGTTTTTCCACCTCTGAAGGCAAAATTTTGAAAAATGGAAACATCATTTATTTTTTATTCGACTTTGACCAAAGATAATAAAGGTTTGACTTTTGCATAAAACAGCAACAAAAATATTTATTTTTTGCAGGAAAATTCATTTCCGCAGTAATTTAAATTCATTCAACGTTTTTAAAAATCGCGTGAAACATTGGTGATAAAACTATTTTTTCTCTATTAATTTTTGTAAAAATAATAAAAGTATACTGTAGATGACATTTTCGTAAAAAAAGTGTGCTTTGTTTCTTTTTTACATCCGTAAACAAAAGAAACAAAACACATTTGCATTTTCCTTTTCATTTTTCGAAATAGCTTAAATTTTTGGTTTAACAAACTTCTGGTCATTTTGACAGAAATTTTGCCAATACCTTTTTTATCTATTTTCTGTTGTTCTCGTTTGATTTAAGTTCTCAAAAAGAATTAAAATACATGTTAAAATTCACCAAAAAATTATTAAAGTTTTATTTTTGTTTTTTTGAAAAAACCAGTAAAAACAAATATGACTCAGCGTTTTTCAAAAAAAAGATAACAATGGCAAAAATAATTCCATTTTTTCCACAAAAAGTTTAACTGTTAAACAAAAAGATTAACAAATAAACGTTGACAGCTTTAAACAATGTAAAAGCAAAGGATAGTATTAAGGAAATAAAAAATAAAAATGAAAAGTTGAATCGAAAAATTAATATCTTTTTAATTTTTAATCATTTTACAGTATCCTGTAGTGTTTTTTTAAATTTTATGAACAAAACAAACATTTTTCTACAAATATTATTAGCTTGTAAAAAAATTATTCTAATTTTCATTTTGCTACTGTGATTTCATTAATGCTCGTTGATCTTATGCTTGAAATATAAGTTTTCAGTCAATTTCTGCAAGTGAATTTTTTTTTCTTCACGTTTATGACTTCGACATTTTTTTACTTTTGTAAATTTGCACATTAATTTAAAAAAATTTTACAAATTTATAGAAAAACGCTAAAAACTGTTATTTTTGTTATATTTCCTTATTTAGTTTTAATCAAAAATAATCAAAGGTTTACTTTTTCATTCATTTTCTTATCATTAAATACCTTTGATTAATTTTAAAAATGAAACCAAACTATGGCCATGAAATAATTTCCCCTAACCCCCAAATTTGTTTACAAAAATCTTTTATTCATTTTTGGCAACAAAGAAAGGTATACTGTAGATGACATTTTCATAAAAAAAGTGTGCTTTTTTCTTCCTTTCTAACATCCGTAAACAACAACATTAAAGAGAAAAAAAGAAACAAAACACATTTGCATTTTCCCATCCTTTTTTCGTAAAAGAAAGGCATCAGCAAATGTTAAAACATCATTTTTTATTCGAAAAAAGCAGCGCGAAAATTGCAAAAATTGGAAGTAAACATGTTTATTTTTATTTTTCCATTTTTCACTTGTTTTTTGGCATTTTAATCAAAGAAAAAAATCAGCTGGAAAAAAGTGTTTTTGTGGAAAGAAAAGCAAGTATAGGTTTCAAAACAAATGTAGTTTTAACAACCAATAAAAATAAGCTTAATTAAAAGAACTCAAAGCAAAACTCTGATTAAAAATTTTGTCAAAACATTCAAAAATGAGTTTTAGATAAAAACAGTTTTCATGGATAAAAACTTTAATTAATGAGGTTAAAACATTGATTTCAAAATTCAAGCTTTTTGTAAAATGGAATGCGAAATTTTTTGTTTCTCTTTTCGAAAAAAGAATTTTAATTCGTTTTTTTAATGAAAAGCTGAAATTCTTTCGGTCCGAGTTAGTTCAAAATCAGTTGATTTTTTGATAGTGTAATTCATTACTGATCTACAAATGATTCAGAATTAAATATTTGCTATAAAAATTTTAATGCCAGAAAAACTAACCCATTGCATTTTAATAACAATAAAAAATTCTTTTTAAAAAACTTATTCTAAAATTGTAATAAATAACGCAAATTAATGACATTTTATTTTTATTCAAAGATTTGAAATAGTGCACATTTTTGTTAATTTTTAACTAAATTTTTTAAAGACAAAAACCTTTTTAATTGTTTTCCGTAAAAATACATATTTTGAAACCAAAAACTTTTATCAAAGTCATCAAAAATGTTGGTCCATAAAAATTGTGTCCCAAATAATACTTTTATCAATAGAAAAACAAAAATGCACCCCAAAAAAAGACCCATATTTTTTCTTCATTCTTTGTGGTCCTCTTTTTTGTTGTTTCAAAAAAATGCAAACTTTGAAAAATAAACTTCAATATTTTTGTTGTTTTCCTTAAAAAACCTTAAAACAGAGAAAAAACTATAACATCCCATATTTTTTTGAGGGTTATCAGTTAAAAATCAAGTACAAAAATAAATACCCCTTGTTAAACATGTTTTTCATTGGGAAAAGGGGTGTTATGACGATAAAAGAGTAAAATAGCACAAACTTCACTAAATTAATGCTGGTATAAAAGTGATACGGTTTTTTCCAGGATTTTTATAGTATCGAATTTTCAACTTTAAAGTCGATGTTAAAAAAAAGAAAAACTTTGTGGAATAAATTTTTTGTTTAAATATTGCAAAATTTTGTTAATTTTTTAATTAAATTTTTTTTAGATTTTATTTACTCCCAACACACATCATTTAAACATGCCAAATAAGAAAGACCAAGATCACCATGCTGATCAAAAAAACCCAACTAGTGAAGCCCATAAAGCAGCCGGGGATAATCATTCAGATCAAAAGAATCCAACCAGTGAAAAGCATGAAGCCAAAAAAGGCGGCAAATAAAATGGTTTCATCTCAAGCTTTATATTTTACAGTAACCCCTGTTTAGTTATTGTATCTTGTATATCATCTTTTCAAAATTTTGTAAATTAATTATTTAAATAAATTATTAATTTTTTAACTCTGTAAAATTGAAAAGTTTTTTTTTCAAAAGTTCGATAGTTGATACAGTATGCTTGATTTTTGTTAAGTTTATTAATAGCTTTTAAAAGAAAAATTTTTTTTCGAAATATAGCGCAAAGGTTAACAAAAACATATTTCTTCTTCTTCATTTTTTTTTTGCTATTTTGAAAGCAGTAAACAACTTTGGAGAAAAAAAATCAAACGTTTTCCAAAACAAAAAAAAAGTGAAAAAAAATCAAAGGTCATTTTTTTGAACGATGTTTTTGTTTTTTAAAAAACAAATTTGTAAAAATTAATAAAATCGGTGAAAGCAACAGAGTTAAAAGTAATTTAAACCTAAAGTTTAAAATATTCTAAAATATCCTTAAAAAAATTAAAAACGCTTGTGCAAATTGTGTCATCATTGTTTTTTCGTATTTTTTTTATTCCACAAATTTTCAACAATGTTTTTTTCAAAAACGATGAGTAAAATTTTTCAAAAAGTTATTGCAAAATGACTATTTAAAGTAATTACAAGATTTTGACATTTTTTTCCTTTCTTATTTGCACAATTTTTAATAAAGATGAACAAATTTGCATAAGAGAATAAAAAAATATATAAAATTTTATATTAATTAAGTCATATCTAACATCATTGGATTACTGTAGTTCAAATGAAAATCACGTTATTATGTTATGTAGAACATTGCTTTTGCAGAAGTATAGAAAAAAAGGTCTTTGATAAAATAATTTTGATCTTTTCTCGTAATTTCAAAATGCTTTATTATGGCATTTTTCTTAAAACCCAAATGATTTTCGAACACTTAAAGAAAAGAGAAAAAACCGAGATCAAAGCTTACAAACATTTTTTTTGGCCATTTTTTGCAGAATTTTTGCAAAAAGAATTTGGAGAAAAAAGAACATTGAAAATTCTAGAAAAATGATTTTCAAAAATCATAAACCAATTTTTTTAGCTGATTTTCTAGAATCTCTGTTTTTTATGTCTGACTCCTCCTTTTTTCCTTCTATAAGGGATGATATAAAAGTGTAGCTTCAAAACTTGAGATCAATTTTTTGAAAATCGAAATTTTTTTAAAAAAGCCTTTAATAAGCTTTCGAAGGTTTTATCCGGGAAGCTCATTACAAGCTGGAAGTTCTTTTAAAATGTATCACTCTGTTGTTATACGTGTTTATTCAACTTCAGAATTCCCTTAAAAAGTTTTTTATCTCTTTCTCTTTTTAGATTAATTTTTCGTCAATCCTACTCTCTAATTTCAACAATCATGAATAAGGAACAAGCTGATCACCATGCCAATCAACTTAATCCAAATAATCCCGTTTATGAATCTTCCCACACTGGTGAAAAAATTAACAATTAAATCTCTTTTTATTTTGAGATTTACTCAATCATTCCTTGTCCCCCCCCCTTTTAATGATGTTGGATCGATCCCCTTTCAAAAAAACATGCATTTTTTTGTAATTTTGTAATTAGTTTTGTGTTTGTATATTATTTATTTATTCATATTTTTGCATGCCCAACATCAATAAATTTATCTTTTATTAAATAAAAAAGTTTGTTTCAACAAAACATAGACATGCATAAAAAGGCAATACTCTTTTATTAAAAAATTGGCGTTAAACATTTTTCAAAAATATTCTATAGGGGGTATCTTTGCTCTTTGATTAAACAGTTTTGGTTTTTTTTCTTTATTTCCAAAAAAAAAAGAAAAAAAACCAAACAATAAGAATTAGAAGAAAATTGAGAGAATTTCATCTTAAAAAACACGCAAGAATTTTTTTAATAATAAGGCATGTCAAACATGTGTAAACAAACAAACTATGGGCATTGAGCTTTACCTACAGGAGTATTGGGGCCAAACATTGGAGAATTATGAACATATTGGGTAGAACCGACAGCACAAATTGCATCAACTGCTCCAGATGGAAACATTTCAGGTCCGGGATAACCTGGTCCAGTTTGAGCCCCCGGGGGTTGGTTTATCTAAAATGTAAGCAATAAAAAAAGTATCAAGAATGAAAAGAACTTTTTATACCCTCATTGTAGGACTTCCATTAATGCACGATAAAATTCGATGATACGTGCATGCTGCATCTGGAGCAAAAACATCATCAACCTGCGTGTTTTGTTTATTTATAGTTCCACATGTATTTTGGCAACATTGTGCAGATGTGATTTGTGTTTGTGTGCCAGAATTGTCATATGTGTATTGATTGGTTGTTGTATCACATGTTAATGTAAGAGGATATGGAATGCTCTGGGCATTTCCATTGAACTTAAAAAAGCAAGATGAATTTCAAATTGTTTTTTAAATAAATGTTTTAAAAGTGTATCCTATTTTAAGGATTTTTTTTTTCAAAAATTAAAAATTATGACACTATTTTTTTGACTTGCATATTTTTTCTTTAAAATTATTAAAAAACAGCTTTTACAATTAAGAATCTTTCTTTTGAATCAATAAAAAGGTTAAAAAGCAATTCAACGATTAAAATGGTTTAAAAATTTGAACTTTGAGAATAACATTTAAATTTTAAAAAAATTTTTTAAAGTGACTATCATTTTTTTCATTCTTCTAGAGGATGATAGTAACATAATATAACGATATAAAAATTTTTTTGTTACTATGTAATAATTTTGCATATCCAAAATTCTGAAAATTTTTATTATCAAAATTCCTAAAGCATATTGAGTTTAAATGTGAAAACTGATTTTTGAGAAACTTTAATTGGAAAAAAAATACCAATCACATTAAAATGTTCAAATTGCATATTTGAACATTCTGTATTTTTATTTTCGTAAAGTTTACCTGCATTTGTTGTTTTCGTTTATCAGCAGGAATTGGATTACATGTTGCTATTGCAGTATAAATACAGCAGCAATCAGATCCTAATGTTGTTGAAACAGTTAATTCTACCATTGGACCTGTTAATGAACATGGTGAAGGTGGACATGGTGGACATTCAAACATATCTCCAATAATAATAAGTGGTCTGGAACATAGTTGTGGATTTGGAAAACATCCATTTCCCAGCGATAAAAAATTAAAAAATATAAACAAAAATAAAAAAGTCATTTTAAAATTTTTTCAAGAACGAATTTAGTTTGCTCGTCGAAGATCGTTAATTTTATTCGCATGTTTTACGATTTTTTTTTCAATTAGGAACTAATTGATTTAAAGAAAAAATGGATCGAGATTCGTCTTTAATAAAAAAAGACGAATCTCGATCTCCGTTTCCCCGTCGATAAATAAAAAAAAAAAAAAAGGTTACCAATTGCCTGTTAAAAATAAGGTACTCCTTTAAATGGATAAACGGTGGAATAATAACTTTTGGTGCCATATTTTTTGATTTATTACTAGTTTACCACAAAATTTATTATGCTAAAACCCAAAACATCAATCTGAAGGCATCATCTGCTTAATTCTGTAGATTTAGTTTAGTCACAATTTATTTATTAGTCTTTAAAAGAAGAAATTGTCTAATTTCGATAAACGTTTGATAATATCAAATTTTTAATCTTTAATTATTTTAGACGCATTGATGTTGAAAATAAAAAACGAGTGTTTCGTATGTTTTAAATTCCCATAAATATGTTTTACAACTGATTATACCTAAATATCCTCCATGTTTTAATGTTTAATTTAATTTAAGTACTGTAAAAGTATAAAAAAAAACGAAACAATTATTCTGTAATTATTTGTCGAATTTGCTTTCTCTGTGATTATTAACGGCAGTTGTATTGTTTTGCAAATTATAAAAACAAATTTTATTATTTCAAAATTTATAAACGCATAACTGAAATGGTAGCATCAATTAAATTTTCGTCGTTTTTGTTTTTATAAAAATCAAATGGAAAATCTTTTTTTAATGATTCACTCGTTGAAACTCGGCTAAAAAATTGAAGTTTTATATCATTGTTCAGTGAATCCAAATCTTTTACGGAATATGAATATTGAAAATAAACAATTAATCTATCAATACAAATGTTAACAAGTTCACCACAGTTTTCTTCATTAAATAAATTTGCATATTCACAAATATTATTTGGTGTAATTAAAATAACTTCTTTGATAGTATCCTAAAAATTAATGGTTTGAACATTTTATTTTATTAAAAAACATACTTTAAGCTCTTCCATATCATATTTATCAGCGAAATGAAAAAGAAGAATTATTTCTTCTATATTTGTATCACTATGTAAAAGGCTACCATAACATAATTCAATAGCAGTTTTGACAGTCTTGAAAGGAAAATCTGGAATATCAACTTCTCCTTCGATTGCTTCTTTCCAACCATTTTCAAACATTGCAGAAAAAACTGTTGAATATTTTTGTAAAACTTTTTTGTGAACCTTAAAAAATTCTTTTTTTATTAATGAATGTGATTTTTAAAATCTTACCTTTATTTCTTTTTTTCAACTTTAATAATAAAATCTTTCTTTTCCATTTCTGTCTCTTCTAATTGATAAAATTCTCGACTATTTGCCATCCATGAAAATATCCCACTAGTAATTTTCTTAAGGGTTATAGTTCCGTTTATTCGAAGTGTTATCTGATTATTTATGAAATAATTATTCCATGAAGCCATTAATGTTTCAACAGAATCTTCCCATAGAATTAAAAATTCATTTGGAAAACATTTTTGAGAAATTTCTTTTAATTTCTTATTATTTATAAATAAACAAAAGTCGACATATATTTCATATTCAACATCTCCAGAACAATAAAATTTGAAAAAAAACTCTCTGCCTTCATTTTTTGTATTATAAAATAAATAATAGCTGAGAAATGGGAAACCAGGAAATTTGTATTTTTTAGTATAAAGATTTTCATAATCACCTATATTTCCGACAGTCGTATAACCTTTATCAAGTGTCCATTCAATTACAACTGGAAATTTGGAATTCTGAAATTGATGAAAATATTTTATATTTTTCGATAAAGAAAAAATACTTACAATTTGTTCCATTTCTGACATCATAAAATATATACGTACACAACTTTTTCTTTTATTTTAGTGAAAATAAGTACCAACTAATCAAATATCCATATAAATAAAAAAAAATGCCAGATTTGTCTCTTTTGTATATTTTTGTAGATAATCAATTTGTAAACCCATATAAACACTTATGTAAACAATAAAAGCACTTAAATGTGAAAAATTGTTCGAAGGGAAAGAAGTATATAAATATACGAAATTTAAAATTTTGGGATTTTTTCATTAGAATTTCGTTTATAAAAAATTAAATTTTTGATTCAATCTGTTTAAATAAATTTTAATTTTAAACTTTGAATAATTTAAATGAATGTAAAAAATGTCTAACAATTTTTATTTTTCTCAGTTTACAAAAAAAAGCTATACATGTTACGGTAAAAAAATGGCCGAATTCTTTTAAAAAAAATAAACTCTGTGTAAATTAGTTTTACATTAAAATCTAAAAATCAAACAATTATTACTGTATTTAAAATTGATGCTGCAATTTCTTTCCCAAAATTTTGTCCAATGGCGCCACTTTGTGTTCACCGTATTCAACCTTGCTATTATCAAAATTTTTTGTCAAATGACAGACGCCCAATATTTGCAGCAGTGCTACCCTTTTTGATCTTTTGATCCTACACTTTTTTGATTTATTTGAACAAAAATGATAAAAATTTTTCTTTTCAAAAAAATGTGTAGGCTTTTATCTTATCTCCGAAACAAATGAAGCACAATTTTTTCTCACGCCCTAAGTTTAAAGTTTTCTTCTGATGTCATATGTCTTACATTACCATAATAGACAAATAGATTAAACAACGCCCATTAATAAACATTTTTGATCTCAAAAAAGTAATATTTAAGAAAAACAATTGAGACGAATTTTTTCATATCATTTGCAAGAAACTCGCCAATAAACAATAATGTTTTTGTTTATTGGTGTCATTCTTTTTTGTGCACCATTATTACTTACTGTTGGTGCTGCACCACCACAAAGTTGTAATTCAATAAATGCAGTAAAATATGATGATTATTTTGGAGAATCTCCTGAACGCGTCATTAATTCATTTATGAATTTAAAGCTTTTTAAATTTGGAAATACAACTTGGATTCATG
>JAQIXH010000726.1:0-11464 GCA_034700145.1 Panagrolaimus detritophagus | reverse complement strand
TTTTAGCATAAACCATTTGATCGACTTATGGAATGGCAAAATTGTCCTGAGACATTTGATGATTTGTATATTGCACATGCTGGAATGACAGATTTTGAGCCAATGTTGAAAGAAGCTTTAAGCTTTCCACATTCTTATCTTCAACAATGTTTCTGGTATTACGAAGAATTTTCAGGTAAGTGTCTAAATATCCCCTGTTTTATGTAACTTAAATTTTGTATACAACCCCGAACATCGGTGTTCAAGATTGTATTTATCTACAAATTTTACCAACCTAAACCGTGGTTTAGTATGTTGACTTAAAATTTTTTAGTTTGTGGTTCAGCAGTCTAGTCCAGAGTTTAACTATGCCCTTTTTTTACTCATGTTTTTACATTTTGCAGGAACTCCAATGACTCATCAACTTCATCAGCAATTTCGTTTTAATCAAAAGCTCTATAGACAAATTAAAAGCCTTGAACTTGAAGAAAATAATAATACAGTTGCTGACTGGTTTAAAGCAATTATTCGAACAAATGATATACGATTTATTGTACAAAATGTTGAAGCTCGAACCTCGATTTTACGCAATCCAAGAGATCGCGAAAAAGCCATGTAAAATTAAGGTTTGTGTAAAATCGAGGTTCGACTGTATATATTTCAGTTTCAACTTTATGCTTTCCATTAAAAATAACAAAATAAATTTTTTATGTTCAGAACTTCGCTATTACAGCAAATCTTTTTATAAATGTTCTCAATTTCTCCTCCATACTTTTCTCTAAAAGGCTATTTTAATTTGAATCACCAAATTTTTTCTGACTATATTTTTTTTCATTGAAACTAAAATTTTCAGAAACAAACCAAACAAAAAGAAAATAGTCATCAATATTTTTTGCAATGCGTCAGCTTTTTTGTTAAACGTTTTGTTTTGTTTCAATTTTTTAATTGATTTTTCTTTACTTTTTATTTTTGAATATTTAATTGCAAAAATGAAATCTTAAAAAAAACGTAATAGAAAACGTTTTAAATGGTGGAATTTTTCAAATTTATAAAACAAAAAGAGAACCAAATCTGTTAGATAAAATAACAAGCCATAAAACTCTAACAAAATTAAATAATGATCCGGAAATGTTGAAGTTTTATTTCAACGATTTCAAGGATCCGATGGAAGGAATTGTAAAAGATGTGTGCACTTTGGATCCATCAAAAATTTTTGAAGATGGTAAATTTGTTTTTTGTTTTCTCAAAAATGCAAATTCGTTGTTTTTAATCCATTTTTTTTGGATAAATGGTTCAATGAACCATTTTTTTCTTTTCATTCAATTCAAACTTCATTCTTCGTTGCTGTTGCGTGCTTTCATTTCTGTTTTTTGATTGATCGTCTTTTCATCACCATTGTTGCTGGCAAAAAACTACAATGAAATTTGGTTACATTTTTTCAATTTGTGTTTTGCTTCTCATGAATTTTTATGTTTCTGATTCTGTTTTATGTTGGTATCAGATTGATGATGATGTTCCTACGTAGGTTTCTTTATACATTTTAAAAATCAAATATATAAAATTTTTAAATTTTAGCAAAAAAAATTGTACATCATGTGTTGGATATTATTGTCCATATGTTAGCAGGGGATGGGGATGTCCAGAAGACTTTTTTCAACGTTGTGCAGAAGAACATAAAGAACATGTCGATTTTATTAGAAGCAAAAATTTTAATGATATGGAATATAGAAAAAATTTAGTTAAATATGTTTCTGGTTGTCAAAATAAAAGTGATGGAACTTCTTGTATAACAAAAAAGGTTTGGTTATTTTTGTTAAAGGCGTTAGCAGGAGGGGGGAGTGGGGCAACTGGGGCTCAGGCCCTTTCGTAAATGGATTAAAATCCTTTGATCTTTTGCCGCAAGCGGCAAAAGACTAAAGGCTAACTCCCTCCGAAACTGAAATGCCCACCCCGAAAAAAGTTCCTAGTAACATCCTTGATTTTTGTTATTTATCATTTTTTATTGACATTTTTTTAGTATGAAGATTTTAAAACACGATACCTCGGTGAACATGATAATTTTTATTTTTGCACTGAAGCAGGAAAACCATGTCGTGAAAGTGATGATGGTACAAGCTCTTCAAATAATCAATATGATGCTTTAAAGATGATTGGAATTTTTGCAATTGGATGGGTACTTTCTGCTGCTTGATTTTATTAGAAGCAAATAATAAAATGTATTTATATGATTTATATAAATAATAATAATTTTATATTGTTTTTGTGAATTTAGTTAATAAAAAAATACATTTGTATTATAACTATAGTTTATTTTTGATCTTCTCCGAAATTTTAATGAAAGACTGAAAGCGTCGAAAATGGCTTTTCTTGAGATCGCAATTAATAAATGCAAAATCATGTATTGTTTATCTAAATAGAACCACAAGTGACTAGAAAGCTGTACTATAAGACGCGACGATTCTTTACATGATTTCAAACATAAACTTTAAAAATGTTTTATGTTTAATATTAATGTTTCTTTAACAAACGAATTATTTACCTTCACTTTTTTATTATTTTTACTTATTTCCTTCTAAAAGAGGAAAAAATTTGGCATCTAACGTGGCTAAGATAATCGAATTTGGTAATAGGAGCGCAATTTGCTTAACATGCAAAAGATTATAAAAAAAGCAAAAGAATATAAAAAATCTTAATGGTTGTGATGATGATTGTGTAATATTGGATTCTTTACTTCGATTGAAACGTACTCTTTAACTTTTATTTCTATATAACTATAAACTTTATCCATCATTTTTGGTATCAAATCTATGAACTTTCATCCTTCACAAAGACATTCTTCAAATGATATCTATTATCAAATTATTGACAAGAATTTGCCAACTCTTAAAGGAGGCGGACCCTTTGATCCATTTTTTAAAAAAGAAGGATGTCATAATATTTCTTCTTTTTCCAACCCTTCGATATTCGTGATCAGGCAAACTCTTGAAACAAAAATGCAGCTTCCATTGTTTTTATTTTTTTAACAAAGGAGATATTTTTTTCGTTTCAAGAGTTTGCCATGTCAATAATTTCACAACGTGAAATTATTGACATGGCTGCTGATCGTGCAACATATATTGATCAATCACAACCTTTATATCTTTATATTGCTTCACCATCATATGCAAAATGTACTTCAATACATTTTTATGGCTAGGAAAAGGTTTGTGGGATACTGAAACTTAAAGTAAAATTTTTAATGATTGAGTCTTTTGGGGTCTTTAAACTGGTATGTATTATTTGAGATCTCGTCCCGCCGTTGATGCTGTACAATTTAATGTTGATAATTTCTACGATAGATATTTTTAACAACTCTTTTAAAAAAAAAAGGATAATGAATGTCAGCAAATTTTTATATAAATGCTCTCAATTACTCCTCCATTACTTTTCTCTAAAAGAGCTCTAAGATATTTTAATTTCAATCACCAAATTTTTTCTGACTTCCGCTATATTTGTTTTTATTGAAACTAAAATTTTCAGAAAGAAACCAAGCAAAAACAAAAAAATCATCAATATTTTTTTGCAATGCGTCAGCTTTTTTGTTTTTGTAATTTCGTATTCGGTTGTAGTTTAAAGCCCAAAACGTGTTGTTTTGTTTCAATTTTTTTATTGATTTTTCCACCTCCAGCATTATTAAATGGGACACCAAAATATCCATCTTCAGATGTAATGGAACATCCTTGATTTGTTGATTGTCCTAAAACAAAAACTTTTGTTTAATCGAATTTAGTAGTAATATTTTTTATACCAGCTGCATTTACATAACAATCATTGGCAATTTTTCCACCCGGACCTTTTGCCCAATGCCCTTTAAAGATTGATGCATCCAATGGCATATAACAATTTTCATTTGTATGTAAAGCTTGATTATTTGCAGTATTTCCATCAACTCCTTCCAAAACATCAATTTCACCATTATTTGGCCAATTATCCCCACAAAACAAATATGCTGGCCATGTTCCAGGCCCAATAGGCATATGATCTAAAATTTAGTTTATCTTTTTTATTTTACCAAATGCAAGTTATGGGGCCAGTCTTTCACCAATAAATAAATGAGACAAAGTTCAGTTTTTTTTTCGAGATCATAAAAGATTCTTTTTTTTCGTTTTGGGAATGCCATTAATTTGTACCTCAAAAACACTGACATTTTACCTCAAATTTTTTAAGGGCCTCAAAAACACTGACTTTTTACCTCAAAAACACTGAATACTATATTAAAAATACCTCAAATTTGAGGTAGATTCAGTGTTTTTGAGGCCCTTAAAAAATTTGAGGTAAAATGTCAGTGTTTTTGAGGTACAAATTAATGTTTTTTTCGTTTTGCAGTTGACATAGATTTATTTCGATAACATTTTACCAAAACACACAATTACTTCTGGTACTGCTGATAATGATCTCCTTCTGGTTACTAGCTGTTGAAAAAATGTAAATTAAATATTATGCAAATTTTTAATTTTTGAGCATGCTAATTTTTTTATTTGCTTTGTTCAAAATGCATAAATACAAGTAAATTCATCCAAAAATTCATCATTTGCAACATTTTTTGCTTTCAATAAACGGTGTTCAATAAAAATGGCTGGCTTCAAAATTCTCTCTGTTTTCTGCGCTTTTCTTCTTTTTCAATCAACTTTTGCATTTTTTGGGTATGTTTTTTTTATTTTTATTATTTTTTTGGCGGGGATTAGCCTATTATATAGGTATTATCCAGATTCGATATTAACTGTTTTTGAGGGGGGATGTCGAAATCGGTCACCTTAAAGGCAGCGAATGTTTTGGTACATTTTTCATTTTTAACTTTTTTTTTCGAAATTGCATAAACCAGGCATTCAGGATCTTTTCTATTGTTCTTTTTGCCTGATTTTCAGGTTCATTTCAAAAAAAACGTTAAAAATGAAAAATGCATAAAACCACAGCGTGCTGTTTGTGGCGCCTTAAAAATGGTCTTCTGAAAGCTAGAACTTTTTCACCAAATTAGATAAAAAAATTCTGTCTTAACATTTTGCTCGTTTCATCGAGTTATACAAAATTTTAAGACAGATTTTTTTTATCTGACCTGGTGAAAAAGTTGTGGCTTTCAGAAGACCATTTTGAAGCGCAACAAACAGCACGCTTTGTAAAACTGCCTTTCTTTTTTTTTAAAACGGCAACAGATTTTTTGCTGACTTTGGATCAGGATAATCCCATATATGTTCAAACGTGGATAACTTTTACTCTTTCAATTTAATCACATTTATCATTTTTTTAGAAAAGATACAACAAAAGTTAAAATTGGATGTCACAATTTTATTGGATATGTACAATGTAAAGATGGTTCAACAATTCTTCCTTCAGCAAAAGTTGAATTATATGAAGATGATTTACTTGGTGATGATTTATTGGTTGAACATAAACTTGAAAGATCAGCGACCGGAAAACATGCAACTTTTTCATGGCGTGGATGTTATAATGATGGAAATCTTCTCTTTCTTGGTCCTAAATTTGCTCATATGGAATTATATTATATGTTTAAAGATGTCTGTCAAAAAGGTGATTTATATACTGCAAAAGATGTTTTACAAGATAAAAATACTTACATTTTACATGATGATGAAGCATATCTTGTTTAAATTTAAATATTTTTGTGTTGTATTTTAATTTTATGCATAATACTTTGTCTTTGCTTAAATAAATAAAGTTTATAATAAAAAGTTGTTCAAGAAATTGTTTACTTCGGTTTGTGACTTTTGGAGGGGGTGGAGCGATCTTAATGGATAAAGGGATACAGTAGGGCTCAAAAAAAGGACATTTTGTCAAATGCATATAACTTCGAAACTGTATGAGATATTACCAAACTTTGTTTACCACAAAAAACTACCTACTAATAGGGTAATAAAAAATGTGTAATCATGTTTTTCCATCAAGACCCAAAAAAAAGAACACAAATTCAAATTTCCCGTGTTCGAAAAAAAAGAACATTTTGAAATAACGATATTTATACGTATTTAAAATAAACCAAAACAAAATTAATCAAACAAAATCTGATAAAATATGTATCTGTACTTTGTTGCAAAACTGTTTGCTTCAGTAAAACTTGGAAATCGGCGTAGTATAAAGCTATTAATATATTGTACCAAAATTTCAGATGTCATTAATGTTTAAATTGTTATAAAAAATTTATGTGTGCTTTGAATCATAGGCTATTATGTAAAAACTGATAAAAACGACAATTTACCCTTTTTAAAAAAATTATTTTTATATTTACTGTAATAATGGATTTATGCCATTTTAACAATATTTTGAGAACTTTAAAGTAATAGGATCATGTTTATCCATGATTGCTTACATTTTTCAACCATTTGCAGAAAAAAAAATTTTTTTTCATTATTTTAATTTATGTTGTAAAACTTTGTTTTTACTTTCAATTAAAAGTGATAATTTCATGTGCCAATCTGAAAGCGATACTTTTCCATGTATTTATATAATAAACCAATTTCGAAGCATCCAATATTCGTTAATTTATTTCATCAGTTTAATTTTATGTTTTTACAAAATATATCCACAAAAAAAGCGGTAAAAATTCATAAAATCTAACAATTCTTTTCTTTGAAAAAATTTTTTTCGATGACTGTTGAGACCCTGAGATAACACAGGAAAACGAGGTTGTTCGAACGAGTTATGGAGAAGTTAGAGTAGTTTCATACAAAAACGAAAGGAATAGTAAAGTTATGGAGAAGCAAATGTCGTGTAATAACAACCTCGTTTTCCTGTGAAGAGTATCGTTATTTTTTTTTCTTTATTTTTTGTCTCTTGTCAAAGTGTGATTCTTTGCCTTCGTTTTATTTCATTATCTTTTTTTCAATCGTCTCTGGTCGAGTCGCTTCTCTCGTTCTCTCTTAATATTAATATATAATATTATATTTATCATCTGTAATAAATTAGTTTGTTGCTATTTGTTTATCGCGGATACAACAATGACGGATCCTATTCTTAAGATATCTTAACTTATTAATTTTTCAGGATTTGAAATGGCAACTGTTCGAACAGGAAAAATATCAGCCGATATTCTTCAAATTACTTCAACATATACAATTCCAAAATGTCCACCAAAAAGTGATTTTCCAACTGATATTTTAAAATATATGAAAAAGAATGCCACCGAAAAACAAGCTATAAAATTAATGAAAATCAATAAATATTTTATTCGAGAAAAATGTCCATTTTTTTATTTTGGTGATGGTGTTGGATTAACACATGATTCTGTTTATCAAAGACTTTCTCCATCAAATGTAATGAATTACAGAATTGAAGAACTTCCAAATAATTTAGGCATCAGTGGAACACTTTACATTCGAGAAAATAATCTTCTTTCTCAATTTATTTCAAAATGTGTTACATGTGTTCCGGATAGTTTAATTTTTAAGATAATTGAAAAAATTTCATACGATGATTTCAAAGTTTTAACTTCTGGACGCTTGGAATTACTTTATCTTGGTCCAACAATTGTAACTTCAAACAATGGTAAAATTATTCCATATGAATTTCTTCTTGATCATACTCCAGCACTTCGATATTTACGTTTGTAAGTTTTTTTTAAATAGCTTTTTTATTTTATTTTAAATTATTTTTCAGGGAATATAATAATTATCTACAATTGTCACAAAAATTTATTGAAAAAATTTGTGCATCAAATTTGGAAGTATTTGAAGTTTTTCAATTACCAGAAAATTTCAAAAAAGAAGCATTGTTGGCAAATATGGCAAAAGTTTGTAGAATTTAACATGCAAACGTTTTTTGTATTTAATTATTCCAGAAAAAACCAAATCTTCGAGTTGATCTTCGTTTCAAATAACAAGTTGTTAGCTGTGAAAGATCAGTGAAGAAATAAATTCACTTTTTCTGTTAGTTCAATTTATACTTTGTTTTATTTTTTACATTGTTTTTATAAAATGAACACTTTTTTTATTCTTCTTGCTGTAATATTATTTTTACACATTTTCGATATTTATCAAAAAAGATTTTTTAAATAAAAATTTTTTTCAATAAAAAGTCCTAAGCTTCAGCAAAAATATTTCCTTGTCCCAACCTACTAATTTTTTGCTCATTTCAAAAATTTTGAAATCAAAAGAGAACCATAAAATTAAGCTTTGTCAATTGTATTTTAAGAACTTTATAGGTGTAAAACTCAAAGAAAAGGTTACAATTTTTGAGTAACTTTGATAATTGAAAAAAATTTAATATATTATTAAAGTTACTCAAAAATTGTAACCTTTTCTTTGAGTTTTACAGCTATAAAGTTCTTAAAATACAACTGACAAAGCTTAATTTTATGGTTCTCTTTTAATTTCAAAATTTTTGAAATGACCAAAAAATTAGTAGGTTGGGACAAGGAAATATTTTTACTGAAGCTTAGGACTTTTTATTTAAAAAAAATTTTATTTAAAAAGCCTTTTTTGATGAAAATCTTTTTATGTTTTCTGTTGTAAAACTTAACTTTTTATTTCCTGGTGTTTTATAATTTTGAGTTCATTTTTTATTTTCTGTTTTAAAAAATGTCAAATTTTTCTAAAATTGAAGAAAGTTATACTTTTGAAGATCTAGAAAATTACGGCAAACGTTTACATATAAGTACTGCAGCAGTTTTGTTATTTAATATTTTTACGGGTTATATTGTTTTAAAACATTCAAATGAATCAATGGAAAAATATAAATATTATATTTTATTAACACTTATTTCTGCAGCTTTAATGGATTTGGATGCTGCTGTAATTTTTGGAATATATCCAACTTTTCCATTACCCGGTTTTTGTGGGGCTGGATTAGTTGCAAAACATTTAAATTGGTTTTGGGGTGAAGTTATTCAATATGTAGGTTATAGTTTAGAAATATAGATTTTTTTGTTGCAAAATTATTTTGCTAAAACTAAACTTTAAAAGCGTACAAAATGATAATGTTCAAAGTTCTGCGAAATCGAAATTTCGATTTCGAAAAGTCCGAAATACAGAAATCGAAATTTCATTTTTTCGATTGCGGTCCTATCAATCTCGATTTCGCAGAACCGTGATATTTTTCTTTCTTTTCAACATTTTTGACCAAAAGTCTTTTAATTTGCCTGATTTTCAAGTGCTGCTATAATTTTTTTTGTCTCAAGTGGAAATCCTGTTTTAGTCCCATCATTTAACAAATTTTTTTCTGTTCTTAATATTGAAAATCATGCAAAAGCTATTGTCCTTTTTATATTTTGCCTGATTTCCAATATTAAAAGCGAAAAAAATTTTTAGACGTAGGACTCTCCCTTTAAAGAGAGCTTTCAACGTATTTCTCGAAATGGAATGAACCTGAAAATCAGGCAAAAGAACAATAGAAAAAGACCCTATGTTCAGGCTCATGCCATTTTCGAAAAAACGTTAAAATAAAAAATTTATTAAACCCTTTAATATACATTTTTGACATTTTCAGTTAATTCTCCAAGAAATGTTCAGCATTTGTGGAAATTCCCTACTTTTTTGCTATATTTATCGATATTGTGTTATGACAGAAAATATTGAATTTTTTCATTCTTTCAAAGGCATAACAATTTTAACACTTTGGACATTATTATATCCAATTCCATCAATAATTTCACTTTTTATATCCCTTGAAGATCGATCAATAATTTTGGAATATGTAAAAGAAACTGCCCCAAATATGTATGACCTTTATAAGAATGGTCCGTGCAGTTGTTTTCGAGTTGAAAAATCTACGGTATTTATAATTATTACAATTTCACAAATTTTTGCAATTAATATTATTAGTAATATTTTTGTGCTAAAAACATGGAGGCTTATGTCTGCAGCAAAAAATTCACTTTCTTCAACAACATTTAAAATTTATAAAGAATTTATTATTGCATTAATTATTCAATCTACAGTTTCTGCAATAGTCATTTTAATTCCATCTGTAATTATTGGAATTTGTGTTTTATTTCAAGTTAAAAGTAGCAAGGGTAAAGGATTACGAGATAATCACGGATGTGCAGAAGTATTTCCGGGGAACACTTTTCCGCAAATTTTTTCTCAGTATTGAAAAAATAATTTTTTTAAAAAAATAATACGTTTCTGATCTACTTTTTATTGTAGCTTATATTTTTCCAAACAGAATTTAAATCTATGCTTTTATTAAAAAATTAGAGCTTACTTCCGTTTTTAAACGGAAATCCGTTTAGCAATACCGCAAAAACGGGAGCGAAAATGAACTCTAATTTTTTAATAAAATAATATATTTTGATTCTGTTTGGACAAATATAAGCTATGATAAAAAGCAGATCAGAAATGTATTATTTAAAAAACAATTATTTTTTCAATATTCAGAAAAAATTTGCCGAAAAGTGTTCCTCGGAAGTACTTCCGCACATCCCTGGTGAGAATGATGTAATAAATTAAAAGCTTGTTTTTAGCTTTTGCTTCATATGCTTTACAAGGACTTTTTATTCATTCAATAACAAATTGTTTGTGCATACTTTTTGTAATTAAAATTTATCGAAAAGCAACTATTAAAATTTTATTGAAACCATTTTGGTTTTATAAGCCAAAAGTGACGGTGCATGTTGCGGCATCGAGTACCGGAAATGGGATGACACTTACTTGAAGTTGTTCAAAAAGAAATGTTTCCTATAAAAAAAAGGCATACATCGCAGTTTTTTAAAATGTTTTTAAATTTTGAAAACTAAGGCTGTAAATCAAATTTCAAATTTTTTTCTAATAAAGTTTTTCGTTATATTTTGAAAATGGTCGAAATCTTATGGATAGTTCAGAAATAAAAAAAAGGTGATTTTTCAAATTTCAAAAGATTTATTTACAAAATATTTACTAAATCGTTGTCATCCTTTTTTCATCAAAAAGAAAAACTAAATGCGTTTTTCGATCGCTGTTTTTGGACATTAAAAAAGTTGCCTCTTTGATATTTCGCAATGATCCGGTTACCCTGATTCAGTAACACCTATCAAATTTAAAAAAAAGATTGAAAAAAAATTTTTTAAGGAATTCAATCTGTACCCATGAATCAGGACTACATGTCAAAAAATACCAAAAATGGTTTAATTTTTTTGTTTCGAAAATTATATTTTATAATGTTTTGTTCAACGATCAAAAAAAAATTTTAAAAAGAACTTTTTCTTGTAAAAATTTTGAAAGTTTAATCGCCAATAATTTTTGACGTTAAAATTTGATACCCTAATTTAAATTTATATTTTCAAGAACTTTGTGAAACTTCATTAGAATATTAGGAAAAAGAGCATCAAGAATGTGTTAAAAAATTTGATGCAATTTCAACATCTCAACCTCCACGAATTCCTGCACATTTTGGTTTTGGATTTATTAATCGAGTTCTATTTTCTGTTTGCTGTAGTAATTTTTAGAAATGTTTTTCTAAAAACTATAGCAAACATTTTTCTAAATTTATTTTTAAAAAG
This sequence comes from Panagrolaimus detritophagus, assembly GCA_034700145.1. Lineage (NCBI taxonomy): Eukaryota > Metazoa > Nematoda > Chromadorea > Rhabditida > Panagrolaimidae > Panagrolaimus > Panagrolaimus detritophagus. Next base: position 21 of record JAQIXH010000726.1, on the reverse strand, counting down.
TTGTTGTTTTTTAGATACGAA
>JAQIXH010000725.1:0-11471 GCA_034700145.1 Panagrolaimus detritophagus | reverse complement strand
ATGCTCGTTATTTTTTAACTTTCTTCTTTTTTTGCTTCCATTTTTAATCCTTCAACAAAAATTATAAAAACAAAGTGCAAAAGTAAAGTAGAAAAAACGATAGGTCATTTTTTGAAAAATGGTAATTATGACAGTTTTGTAATATTGGAAATTAAATAAATTATGTATGAGAGCTGTTGCTAATGTAATTTTTAAAAATTAAAAAAATTTTCATACTGAAACGTTTAAAAAAACTTTTTTGTATGAACAAAATTGGACAATAAAAAGTAGGTCAAGGTTAAAGGTAGGCAGAACAAAACTTAGGACCTCCGAAGCCAAAGTACCCATTTGTGGCCTCAGTTATCGAAAAAAAAATTGCATTAAATTTTTCAAATTTTAATAATTTGAATCGGACAAGTTTAAAATCCACATTTGAAGGTACCGAATATAAAAAAAATTTTTAATTGAACTTACCAAAATAAATGGATTATTTTTAACAAAATGAATATCTGTCGACATTTTTCACTTTCTTCAAAATTTGTTTTCTGTTTAATAAAATTGAAATTGGTTCTAATTTGCGCAAATATAATATTTTAAAATAGTTGATGAACAAAAAATTAACAGTGACAATAAAAGTAATATTTTCTGATTAGAATAAAAATTTGGCAGTTTGACAAACTTTAAAAATTGGCGGTTCTTTTTTCAGGTATATTTTCAGTCAGGAAAATATGATTAAAGCTAGAAAGAATAAAAGGAAAAAATGGGTTCGTCCGTTGTATAAAAAGTAAAAATATATCAAAAATATGTGTTGAGGAAGGATTGATTGGGGCTCCTTTCTTGCCTTGTTTGAGTATGAGAAAAAACTAAAAAAATATACAACAAAAATATAATATATGTATTTTTTTAATCATTAAAAAGCAGCAAAAACATTTCAAGAAAAAAAAGAAAACGACGCGGAGGAGCAAAGAGATAACACGGTTGACGCCAGGGAAAAAAACGGGGAGAAGAAAGAAGCGAAAAAATTGGAACAAAAAAATGACTGGGTCAGATTGTTTGTTTTTTTTTGTGTGCGTTCGCGGCTAAATAAATATAACCTAATTAAAACATATGCTAAAAATATGAGTAAAATCAACAGTTAAATACTTGCAACACCGATACATTTTTTGGCAGTCATAAATTTGTACGACCAAAAAAAGAAGAAAAAAGATTAGAATTTAAAGCATTTTTACAACTGTCAGAAAAAAGAAAAATAGACAGCAGCGGTCAAAAAAATTGAGTGATAAGAATCTTTTGCATTTTTTTTCGTCCGTTATAAATAAAAATTTTGAAAAAGGTATATAAATTTCTTTAGTGGGAAAAAATTATTCCGTTTTCAACAAAAAATTTGTTGTTTATTACATTTTAATTTAATTTAATAGTGGTCATTAAATTTATATTAAAAATGAATAAACAAAAATACACCATAAAAAATCGTTTTTAAAATATTATTATTGCAATAAAATTTTTTTTTGATTGGGGGTAAACCAACGATGTTTGACACAAAAAATATAATATTGTTAAATGGAAATATTTGGAGCGAAATTACAGTAGAAAAATCGTCCAAAGTAAATTTTTTGGATATTTTTCTTGTTTTGGGTTAAAAATTTACGGAAACTGATGTTGAACAATTTTGGGGTAAAAAGTGAAGATTTTTAAAATCCAATCTTGATAAAAATTTGATAGCTTTAATTTTTTTCAAAAACAGTTACCAATAAATATTTATCAGAATCGCCAGTTAATTTTTTTATAAGTAATCATAATTTCAAAAAAGTTGCAAGTCTTGCTTTTCTTATTTTACAGAAAAAACTGCAAAAAGTCAGATTTTTTTCAAGCAGAAAAAAGCATTGTTTAACAATGCTTTTTCTTCTCTCCCGTTTTTTTTCTCAAGGAAGGAGTGCCTGTAACAATAACGGCAATGTTTTTACAACATTTTCTTCTTTTTCCCTCAACATTTTTTTCCCAAACATGGAAGCAAAAAAAACAACAGAAAAAAGTGAATGTTTTTTACACCCAATATCTTACATTTAAAAAAAGAGCAAAGAAAGGAAAAAAGAATTGAATGGTCATTTGTCAATTGAGGGAGGCCTTTGGCGATTTTCACGAGTTCTTTATTTTATTTTTTGCGCATAAAAAACGGACTTTAAAAATGTGGCGGTTATATTTTTTTTGCTCGGGAATAAATGGAGGGAATATAAAAAAAGCTTTTAAGGTTGATGAAAAAAAAAATTTATGAGAAAAAAATGATTGAAATGTTTTAATAAACAGCGAAGAAAAAATTGAGAAAGGAATGTTAATGGATATATTTAATAATGTTTATTTGAAGAAGGATAAACCGAACTAAACTTGAAAAAAAAAGAAAAGCTAAGAGTTAAAATAAATATGGATGTCACAAACGTTTTATTTCCTTATAAAATTAAACGAAATAACTACTTAAAAAAACACAAAAACCACCCAAAGATATAAGCACAAATTTCGGCACACGTAGTATTGCATGATTTTTTTTATGAACAAAAATAGCTTTGTAAAAATATTTTTATCTGAAACCAGCTCCAAAAAAAGGACAAAAATATAAATTGCCAATCATAAGTTATCTCCGGCTATCATAATAATAAAAAAGTTGTTCTTGAATATCTTTTTATTTTATTCAGAACTAAAAATTTAACAGAAATCGAAATTATAAGCTTTAAAAAGAGGCAAAAAGTTGTAAATCACATTCCAAAAAAGTTCTCCCAAAACCATTTTATTTCAAATATATTTTAAAGCCGGCATGACAAAAAAAGAGAGATCATAAAATAATCCTATTTTATTGCAAAAAAGCACTTTGTACATAAAACTTTTTTTCCCTCTTTCTTCTTTAAAAAAAGAAAAGATACAAAAGACTTTCTTTCTTTTTTTGAATAAAATAAGGATCCGTGGAGCGAGGAGAAAATCTTTTTCATCCCATTTTTGACAACAAAAAAAAAGAAAGTCATTTTTTTCGAACGAAAAAAAAAATTTGAACGCGCCAAAAAAAGACAACAAAAAAGAACGAAAGATAGACGGAAGAGGGAAAAAAGGAAGGAGTTGAAATGATGAATGTTGAGGTCGATCTTCCATCTTGGATGGGTCAGTTCTTTTTTTTTACAGACGCCACAACCTTCATCAGTCATAGAAGCGGCAGCCAGGTGGTTGGTCAGACGCAGTGTTGGTTAGCTTCCCTTCAATCGGCCGTTAGATGGAGAGAACTCCGTTTAGTTAGTTAGCATTGAATAAAAAGGTGAAAGCAAAAAAAATGAACAAGCTTGAGTGAAGCAGCAAAAAAGCGGCTACACCATCAAAAAAACCGTCAGGTCAAATTTTTTTTGATTTGCGCGAAAATTGAGTTAGTCTCGTTAAAAATTATTATTATTATTATTGGCGGCTTGTCAAAATTTTGTATCTTATACATTTTTTCAACGTCATTGAAGGATATTCAAAGATGGAAAAAAAGAAGAAGAAACGCGAACGATGACAAGGTTAGCCAATTCAAAGCCAATTCAATAAAAATAATATAACAATAAAAAGGAAGAAAAGACAATTTCAATGAGTGTCAAAAAAAAGAAGAAGAAGAAAAAAGGTGCTTTAAAAAAATACAAAAACAGTGTTCGAAACAATAAAAATACAAGTAAAACAATATCGATAAAAGAAAAGAAAAGGATAGAAGCGTGAAAATATATGAAAAGAAAAAAAACAATGATACAGTTTCAAAAAAAAGTTGTTAAAAGTAAACAAATAAAACCATGTTTTTATAGTTTATTTACCACAAAAAAAATAAAACCGCGAAATATGAATTTGCATAATTGTGAACTTTAAATTTCTACCATCTCCAGCTATTTCTTACCAAATTTCAACAATATCGAAACTGCGATATAATTTTTTTTAGTCTAAAATGGAAATACAGAAATTTCGATTCAGGCATTTTTTATTTTTTGAAATCGAAATTTCAGTATTGCGTTCTACTTCAGATTTTATTTCAGATGCAAATAACCGTATTTTAGCCATTTGAAAAAATTTAATGACATGAAAAATAAAAAGGTTTTCATTCATTTTTAAGTATTAAACTGAAACCGAATATATAATAAGACAAACTAGCTTTCATAAATTTAAACTACACTGGCATAGAATGAAAAGAAAAATGATACAAAAAATAATGTCAAAAACACAACCTTCAAAAGAAAGAAAACAAAAAGGAACTCTTCACTTTTTTTTGCAAGTGGCGGCGACGGTCAAAAACAATAAAAACAATCTTTTTCTTTTGTTGTTTTACCTTTCCTTTTTTTGTAATTATCAAATACACTTGAAAAAAAGGAAAAGAAAGTTAATTAAACATAATTTCATTTTTTTATTTGAGATTTTATTAATCCGGTTAGATTTCACCTTTTTGTTAAAATTGAAAAAAATCCGTTTCAAAGTTTATAAAAAAAACTAGTTCATCAAAGTTTTTTTTAATGTCAAATTTTTTTGTAAACAAAAAAACTTCCTGAAATATCAAAAAAATATAAAATAATGTACAAAGTTGAAGAAAAATGGAAAATATCAAAGATAAAAGTCATTTTTTAAAGAAAATGAAGCAATTGATTTAAATGAAGGGAGCTTTAATCAACGAAATGAATTGAAATGAATTAAATAAAAGGGAGTTAAAAGACAATGAATGTGTTGCTTAAACATTTTTGTAGACAGTGACATTTTAAGCTGTATAATCCGTTGATTAATCAGAAATCGAAGGTGAAAAAAGCATTGGTTAAACAATGAAAAAAGTTTTTTTATGAAAAGGCTTAATTCCTTCAATTTAAGAATTTCGTTAACTTAAAAAATAGAAAGCAAATGAAAATCTTTAGTAAGAAATATCAACATAAAAAGTATATCTTCGAAATAGAATTTTAGGAATAAATTGTCGGTAATATTTAGCTTGATCTCCGTTTAAAACGGGATTTTAGAAAACAAAAACAGCTTTAAAAATGTGAATTCAAATTTATCAAAAAATCCCAAATCTCATAAAATAACAATAAAAATTCTGCGAAAATTTTTTTTTATCAAAAAACGACTATTCTTTCAACTGTCACAAAACCACATGTTTTTTTATTATCATTGACGCAATTTTATTGATGAGAAAAGAAAAATCAAGTTTTTCTCAGGTTCTTTAATGGAATGTAAAAAATGTGTGGGTAAAACCCAACTACAATGACACAGAAAAAAACAGCTCTATTTTTACCCCAAAAAAATAATATCAATTTCATTTTTAAATCTTTTAATAAAGTTCAAATCAAAAATAAAGTGAAACCACAGAGAAAAAAAAAAGCTTATTATTTTTGAAGCGTGAAAAAAGAGGGAAAGCTCTTAAAATTTTAGGAAATTAGAGTCAATTAAAAACGTGAAAAGTGTCTCAAAAAATTTTTTTGCAAACTTTATTGCAGCTTATTTCAAGCAAATAAAAAAAATATATAGGGTAGGAAAAAAACAAAAAGCATAAATATTGGAAAAAATCAATGATACTTCATGAATCATGTCTCACATTTTGATAACAATATTCTTATATGTTTTGTTTGATTGAAGAACAATAAAAAATGTTTTTGCAGGAAAAAATGAGTGTTAAAAAATGTTTTAAAGAACAATAAAAAAATATAGACAAAGAGAGGGTTAGGCCAGAAACATTTTCTTATTTTGGCTCCAGATTCACATCATCGATTAAAATGCTATCAATAGAAAAATATATTTAAAGGAAAAAAGCTCATTCGAATCAAAAAAGGTTAAAGCTTAAATATAAAAGTAAACGTAAAAATGTTGCACTTAAAGCCAAAGTTGATTGAAAGCTGTCAATTTTCCTCAACCTCACTGTTTTTTACTTCGATCGAAACACAAAATTTAAAACTGTGTTTTTGCATTTTTGAAGCTAATATTGTAAAAATATTTCTACCTAAAAAGTATTTTTCCCACTTAATTCAAGTACACGGATAAAAAAGAACATCGTTTTTCAAGATAAAAAATAAAGAAGTGTTTTTAAAGCAGCAAAATAAATAGCAAACAAATAAACAAAAAGTAATTCATTAAAAAGTTTTTTTTTTCTATCTGCGCATTGGTTGAAAGCTATGAAAAAATGGACTTTAAGCACTCTTTGACTTTTTGTTTGTATGCGATTTCCCGAAATTAAGTGAACGGTCTTTTATTGCGGGAAATAGTATAATAACCAATTGATTAAGCGAGACGGGAGATGCTATAAAGACACTGAAAAAGTGTTTCAGAAAGTAACTTGATTGTGACTTTGATCATGGTTTTCTCTCTCTTCTTAAAAGACAAGAATCTTTGTGTTAATCTGTTGATTCATTTCTTGCCGAATATCTTTTTGGGACACAATTTAAGTTTTTTACCGTAAAAAGACAAAAAAAAATACGAGTAATATTCTTTATATTACGTTTGCATTTTTTCCCAACTAATTTTCCTCAAAAAGTCAATAAAAAAATTTATAATTTGAGAAACCGATAATTCTGTTGCCATAAAAAAGCATGATGACCTTAGTCGACTTTTCAGTCAGTAATTTTTTAAACCCCTCAATTTTTGAAATATTGCACTATTTAAATTGCCATAAACCCAATTATCTATGGAAGAATAGATCTCCTTCATCTATATTGAACAATGTAAAAAATGGTTTTTAAAAAATCTCCCGAACTATAGTTTTCTATAATGATCTTTCTTGAATAAATGAATAATCAAATAAACACAATTTTAATTTTAAAAATCGAAAACTTTGGTGTGGTAAAAAATTTTAGCAGAAAAACGAAGTTGTAAAAATCATTTTTCAGTATTTAATTTTTGGCAAGAAATGATTGAATGAGATATAATGCACCCAAAAAAGTACAAAAACATATCATTTATGATTGACTTTGAAATTGGAAAGAACGGATAAACCTTGAACGACCTTAATCTTGTTTTCATGTCGTAAAAACATAAAATACCGCATATCTCTTTTCGTTCTTCATTTTTTCACTAATTTGAAAAACTTTAATTACAACAAAAAAACGAACGTCAAAAATATGATGAACGATTTTTAAATAACCTTGACAAAATTTTATTTTTTGTTTAAAATCAAATTCATGTATTTTGTTTTTGATTTGGTATTATTCATGATAAAATGATATTTCACGGGTATTCCACAAGGTTTTTTTAAATTATTAGACTTGTCGTCGTAAAAAGCTTTTTAAGATAAATTTTAATTCAAAATTATATAAACAGAAGTCAGACAAACAACAAAAAAATGCAACAATTTCAACGGTGCTTTTTTTCAGTCATTTAATAATTCAAGATATCAAAAAAATGAGGGCTTTTTTGTGTATTCACAATGGTTCAACGAATGAGTTTTTCGTATCAGATATTTTTATATTTGCTTCAAGAAATGGCATTTTTTGTTTTATTGAGAGTGAGGGATATATTGATCAATAAGTAAAATATACAATTCATCTTGTTTTTAAATTCAATAAACATTATTATTTTGTATCGCTGGAGGAATTTGTATCTTTCCATGCGATGACAGAATTGATGACTTTTTACAAAAATAATATAAAATATATTCTCGACGAGTTGTTGCACTAAAAAAGATAGATAAAAATAAGTCTGATACTTTGGTGATAATAAAATTAAACCTTAATATAAAAAGCGATACACTACCAGATAATGCAAAAATATCACAAAGCATTGGATATGCACTGTTGAAGAAAACGGTCATTCCTTCATCAGCAGGAAAGCACATTCGTTGAATATTGTAAGATGTTCGCATCAACTGTGTGGCCATGGCAACAAAAGAAATGACTAAAATTTTTTGTTGTTTTTAGTTTTAAAAGTGTATGCACATTTACGTATCTTTTTTTTGTAAAAATTTCATTGATGCGAGTCACGCAAGATAAACTTTTTCCCCATTTGCTATGTTTAAACAGAAGCATTTTTTGATGCATTTCATGACCATCAATAATTGAATTTTTGTCACAATTTAGTGTGATTAGAATTGCGAGATATATAGACCTCACGGAAGATCGTCCCCTTTTTACCGCAAGATTTCTCGTGGTCTCCGGAAAATTAGAATTCAGTTTTTACTAAAAAAATGCTAGCTTTCTGTCTTTTTGTTGTTTTTCAACGAATTATATGATAAAATTGATCAAAAAAACAACTTCACGGTTTCTCAGTGTTATGAACATTCTGTGATTGAAATATAAATTTTACATTTTTATTTTCTTAAAAAATTGATTTCTAAAAATCGGGAGATAACAGGAGATCTTTTGACAGATCTTTCGGGAGATCTCCCGCCATTTTTTAAATCTACGGTGATTGTGCAACCGTAGTTTAGATAGAAAGCAGCTTTATGATTCGCTTCAAGACCAGGGCTCTGCGATATATCGAAAAATATCGAAAATCGATATTGATATTTTCCTACAAAAACGATATATTGCAGAGCTCTGTTCAAGCCACCAATGATTGATTGAAAGTTTACCAGAATTTAGAGTGACCTTTAAAAAATCAAAATAATGTACTTACAAAGTAAATGCCTATCTTTCACATTAATTTTTGAAGTTGGTTTTTTATAAAAATAAAACTTTACAAATGCCATGCCATTAAAAATTGCTGCTATACCAGTCGTGAAAAGATAAGTTGCAGTTAAAATCGAATACGTTAATGATTGAATATTTAAATCCACAAAATTAACTGTTACACTACTGTCCCCCAAATAAATATATACTGCAGAGACATTAATTCTCCATATAATCAACAAAAATGGCACACAAATTAATAAAATTAAATACCATTGTCGCTTCCATAAATTCTGATGTTTTAGTGGAAACCATACAAGTGTAAAACGATTGAATGCCATTAAAGAATGGGCCAAAAATTGTATGACTGGCCAAGAGGTGGCACAGTTGTAACAAAGTATAGCGAAGAAAGAACTTTCTTTGTAAAAAGTCATAAATATGGGAATGAATGAAATTTTTTGAATTGTAACGGTCTTAAAAATAAATTGGAAAAAAAATTTTTTTATTACTAACAAGCATACCGTTAGAAAGCTCAACAAGTCAACAGTAAAAACAATTCGTAAAATATTGTAAAAGGCTCCTTTAAAAATTGATATCCTTCCAGCAATCAACAAAATCAACACCGATAAATGAAACGTATAAAATAAAATTTCAATAGCCAAATAAATGATAACATTTGCGGCAAACGCCATCTTTTTTTTGTGTTTTTGTTTTATCACATTTTAAAATTATTTCTTTTTTTTAAAAGACAATGTAATTAAAAAATTTTAAGCAGTAATGTCAATAATTAATGTATGCGGAAATACAATTTGAAACTTTAGCAAAGTACATTTCAGCGAACAATTAAACAACAAATTATTTCGAATGTGACCAAAAGTATCCATTTTTTCTGATCAATGACCAGTATTTTTTAGGATTGTTTTAAAAAGGCGACTGCAAGCTATCATAATATTTTTAGGCAACAACATTTGACAATAATCTTGAAAAGAAATGGCAAAAAGCGAGACTGTTTTTTATTTTCCGTCTGCTCGGAACCAAATTTGTGATTTTTAAAAAATGAAAAGTCTTAATTTTAATTAGTTTAGAGATAAGAATAACAACTTAATTTCTAAAAGTTATTTTTTTTGACGTTGACATTCTCTTTAAATAAATTTTATTTAGAGAGATATTTTTTACATCATACTTGTTTCTTAAAAACTATATTTCTTTTAAATCATTAAATATATTTTACCACACTTTAAGTACAATTAATTATTTGTCGAAGAAAGACATGCTTTAATGCAACCAAGCTTCCTGGTTTGTTTAATGGATCTTAATTGGAATACCATAAATTTTAATTATAATTATAACATACGATTAAATTAACAGAAAAGCCTTTAGTTAATATTTAAGTCCAAGAGATTAATTAATAACAAGAATAAAACGTTTATTTTTTCTATTTGTAAGTTTAATTAACTTTTTATTATAACTGAAAAAAAAGGTTTTTTAAAAGTTGTTTTAATATTTCATTTGAAATCAATATGTCATCTTTTTTTCTTGTGTGCTATATTATTACTTTAGTGCTTGCAGTGATAACATTAATCACAGGAATATTTGTGGCTTTAAAACGTTCCCATACAATTAAAATTCTTTCTAAAGCAATAAGGTATGTTTGCTAATTGCATCTGACATTTAAAGCAAAAAGAGATTTTGGTGCTGTTCCTTGTTGAAACTCTTTTTCAGAAATCTATTTTAAATATAAAAAAATTTTGAGATTGATAGAATTACTTTTTCAAAGATGTCGTTTTGTGGTATGGCATTTCAAAAAGAGATTGTCTGTCGTGATTTTTTGCCTGCATTTTAAAAAAATTTCATCACATTTTGTGAAGACAGACAGTGATTAAAAACGTTTTTTATTCTACTTTTTTAATTTACTATCAAATTATTAATAATGAAAAAAATAATTTTTGTTTTTCCATGTTGCATTAAAAGAAACTTTAGTTTTAAAAAAGCGCTTTATGAATTTACGGAATCGGAGAAAAAAAGGAGCGCTCTTAAAAATTACGTTTTCTGTTTTTAACAAACAAATTTTCTACTTTAATGAAAATGATCAAAAACCGCTTTTATTTGTTAATACTGCAAAACATTTTATACAGTTTACTCGTTTTTTGTAGATTATTTTTGAAATTTTGTTGTTTTCCATGTTTTTTCGGCACAACTATTTGTTCTATTTGCATATCAATTTGTTATTTATTGTTTGATACTGAAGCACATTATTTAATCGATATTTGTCGGCAGATAACAACATTCTGCAATCAATCAATTCGAAATGCATTTACTTTTGTCATAATTGAAAGAATCGTTGCAACTATAAAACTTGAAAATTATGCAAGTGCTAATAATAAGATGTTATTTTGGAAATTGTCATTGCTGTCATGTATTACATCTTTTTTGTTTATGGGATATCATTTTTATTGTAAGTTGTTTTTGTCAAAAATGTTTCAAACTAGTGTGCACTAATCTGATATAATCCGACGGTTTTTTCCGTCAATCCAATCTGTCTTAAAATCCCCGGTGCACTATTTTGTGCAAAATCTTCTTGCCAGATGATTCTTCCTACGTCATTATGTTGAGCGTAATAAAATAATTTTAGAGGTATTTTTTGCATTTTTGCTGTGAGATGACCGTAAATCGAAAATGGCTAAAACGATAAAACATGTCAACTGACAAAAATTTTTCTACTACTTTAATAAATTTACATATCAAAAAAACTGATAACAAAGATTTTCTGGAAAAAAAGAGTTACCGTAAAGCTTTGTGGATCACTGTATCCGTAAAAATTTTGTTATCCGAAATTTTTAATTTCGCATCAGATTAACCCACATTATTTCCAATTTTGAGTTTCTTAAATTTTAATTTTCTTATGAACACTTTTAGCAAAAC
>JAQIXH010000724.1:0-11472 GCA_034700145.1 Panagrolaimus detritophagus | reverse complement strand
AATTGAAGTTAAAAAGGAACACCGCTATCAAAACAATTTATGCAACAAAAAAAATTGTTGAATCTATTTTATCTTTTTCTGGGTTCTGGGTGGGGAAAGTAAAGTAAAGGTTAAGGAAGCAACGTATGAGATGACGACTTTAAATAATGCGTGTGTTTTAAGTCTCTTTTTTTTAACAGAGATAACAAATATAATTTAAGGTTGGAGGTACCCCAGTCATCTTTTTAATACCAAAGCGCCCAAGTAACAGCTCAATCGATCATAAAACAACAAAAAAAATAGAATTTCTCCAAAAAGAAATAAAATCATAAAAACTTTAATTGCAACAATCTGTCATCTGTTTTTCAAATGAGAGAGCTCAAATAAGGTAACATACGAAAAAAAATAAATTAAAAAAGCATAAATTTTTAATTTCTGTTATTTTTTTATTACTTAAATAAACTTTCACCTTCAATATTATTTTTTACCTAAAAGGGTTAACAAATAAAAATTATTTGTAAATGATTTAAGGCTTTTTTTAACTATTGGCGCAACCCAAACAGCGATGAGTGTCTACGAAAAAAATAGGCATAAATTAAATTTTACTGCTTTTTTCGTTATGAAAAAAAACGAAAAATCAACGTTTCTTTATTTTTTTGGGGAGCTTGTTTTTTAGGAAATAAGAAAAAAAGCGCGAAATGAGAAAAACTGATCTGAAACAAAAAATAGTTTCTTTGAAATGTTTTGGAATGTTTTAGTATTGAAGAAAACGCAGCATAAAAAGAGCAAAACATCAGTGCCGAAAAAACACTTTCTCTTTTTTTAATGCCTTTTTCATATAAAAATAAAAAACAAAAAAGCTGTTGAATGATCCCTTTATTTTTCTTTTTTCTTGCGCAAAGGTTATAGTTCCTATTTTTTTCCTGGCAGATTTTTTTCTTTTTCTATGTTAAAAATTCAAGGCTAAGAAAAAAATGGAAATTTGATCTGAGACAAGCGCAATGAAAGCGCAAAAGAAAAAAAAAATAAACAGGAACACAGATTTTCGCGCAATTTTTTTCTTTTTCTTATTTTACAGCTGCAAAAAAAAACAACAAATAAAAATGTGCTGGCTTTTTTTGCAGCTTTGTTTTTAATCTTTCAATTTAGACTGCCTTAAGAAAAAAAGTGTTCAAAACCAAAATTTGCACCAAAATAAAAATATCAAAAATTTGCCGAAAGCAAAAAAATTGTCTGAAAAAACTTTAAACAAAAAAGTGTTTCAAAGAAAAAAATTTCGAAACAATGAGAAAAAATTTGGACCTAAAAAAACAAAAAAGAGCTTAAAAATTTTAAAAAAAAATTATCACATTTGACGTTTAAAAAACGTAATAATAGTTCCTTTTTTGCTGCTAATAATAATAATCCCGTTCCTCAATAAAAAAAACAAAGCGGTCAATAAAAAATTCTTTTTGAAAAAAAAACTAACAAAAATAGTTTCCATTTTAGGAAAATGAATGAATGTAAAAATTTTGGATAATTATTTTATTTATAAAAATCTATTTTTTTTGAGGGGCGCGCAGTAACAACAAAACATTCGAATATAGTCATCATTAGAGGAAGAGGGAGGAAATATTAGAGGGAAAATGGAGGGATGCTGCTGGAAATATACGTATGCAAAAAAATCTTCTTTTTGCAAAATGTTTCAATTTTGTTTTGAAATTTTGGAAAAAAGAAGACAAAAAACGCGGTAAAAAATTTGCGTGCAAAATAGAAAGAAGAAAGTAGCATCCCACACAGCTGGAGGCCATTTGGGAAAGCAAGAAAAAAATAGAAGAGAAGAATGAAAGATTGTTGCGCGAAAAATACACTTTTTTTTAAAAAAAGAAAGGGGAAAAAAGCACGCGTTATAACTTTTTTTGCTATTTTTATTGTTGTTGTTTTTGCCAAAAGGCGCCATACTTTTTTATGTATATTTTTTTTCTGTGTTGTAGTTTCTTCTTTTCTCTTTGGCAGCACAAAAAAAATTGAAGCAAAAGGCAATCGATTCTAAACAAGGGAAAGAGAGGGAAAAAAGAGAAGAGGGGAAAGAGAAACGTCGGAAGTTTGGTTTGACAAGCCAAAAAAAAAGAGAAACATCCCTCTTTCTTCCGGTTAACCAAAAAAACAACGTGTTAAATGATTTTCCCAAAAGGGATTTCCCATACTTTTTTTCATAACCAACATATTTTGCACCCTTTAAAAGAGAGATTGACGTTGATAAAGAAAAAAACAACTTGTTTGAGTTTTGTTGATGTTTTTGAAAAATTTAAATTTTGAGAAATAAAATAAATTTAAAACAATTTAAAGCAAAAAGAAATAAAGTTTAAATAAAAAAAAGATATAAAAAATAGGTAAAACAAGAATGTTTGAGATTAAAACAGCGCAAATAGCATATATTCCCCTTCTGTCTTTCTTGTTGTAGAAGAAAAAAGGATTGTGTAAATAAAGACAAATAAATAAAAAAAACTCAAGTTAGAACACATTTTTTTGAAGGAGAGATTTTTTGTATTTAAAGTAAATGTTTAAAAAATGTTTTGAAATCCAAATTTTTTTAACTTACGTTTATATGAGCGAATGCAACAACATGGACTTCTTCGAGATGGCATTTTCTTTTTTTGAGAAATATATAAATTTATTTAAATGTAAATTGATATTATTCACTTGTAAAATAGGATGATTGTCTCAAATACAAGTGGAAGAGATAAATGGAGAAAAAAATATCTCACGCTTGAATGATGCCCAGTTTCAACTTTTAAGTAGATGGAGAAGAGGGGAGTTAAAAAAAGGTGTCGCCGATAATCAGTGCCTTTCTTTTCTTTTTTTCTCGGTGAAAATCAAGGAAAAAAATGGAGAAAAATTAGTAGGCAAAGAAAATTTTCTGTAGAAAAAATTAATTATTTTCAATCAAAAAGATACAATGTTTTTTGGCACGCGTCAATCAAAGAAATAATGATAATAATTAACAAATTAACGGAAATGTTTATTTATCCAGTTTGACTTTCTTTCTTTAAATAATAAAAATAAGTTATTTCAAGGGAATTGTACAAATTTTAAACAAAAAAATGAAATTTTAGTAAAATTTTGGACAAAAAAACTGTAAAAAGTGCCATATGTTTTTAGCGAACTTAAAAGCAACCAAAAAACAAATTTGTCCAGTTTATTCAAAACAAAGTTTTTGAAATTTTAGACAGTTTTGAAGCTTCAAATCCGGTTTTTATCTGAAACTTGAAAAGCAACAAAAATGACATGAACTCTGTAAAGCTTTTAAAAAATAGCAGCCTCTTTTACATGTTATTTTAAAAAGATATGAAAAAGTCTGCTAAAATGTCAAAATAAAATAAAAAATAACAGCAAAATAAAAATATGGCGTTTTATTTCTTTCAAAAAACTAATTTACGATCTCCTTCGATTTTAAAAATAGCAAATAAGCACACGTTTTTACATAAAAAACAGAGTTATTTCTTTTTCTTCGAAGCAAAACACAAATAATCGATTCAAAAGCTTTAGCAAATATAAAAAATTTTTTAATTAATTGAAATTTTGCATCCAAAAAAAGAGACAAAAGTGGTTTTTCTAAAGCTTGAAAAATATGGGATTCTTTTTTTTTGCAAAGAGGAATACTGCTTTTTCAAGTGGGTTGCTTAAAAAAAGCGCAACATTTTTTATCTTTTTTTTGCAGTTTTTTTATGGATAAAAAAATATTGTTTCAAAAAAAGGGGCCGCTTATTTTAATGAGTTATTTTAACAAAGAAATTTTGAAAGCCACCTTTTCAGCTGCTAAGACCCATCAGTTATTATTTTTTGATAACAATGTTAAAAAAGAATGTGACGACAATTTTGTTGTCACACATTTTTGAAGTCCGTGGACGTTTGCAAAAAAAAGTGAATAAAAAAAGCGAAGCCTTAAAAAGAGAGGAAATTTCAAACACGTTGGAAGAAAGGAAGGGATTCTCATCCATTCATTTTCATTCATTCATTCCTTTGATGAAATGGAAAAAAGGGCAAACATGAAAAAAGGCTCAGAAAAAATATTTTTGAGGAAAGGAAAAAAGTCTTTTGCTTTTGTCGTTGGTGTTTTTGCTCTGGAAAAAACTCTTTTTTTTGTACATACAAAAAAAGCGAAAGCAAATGTTTGAATCACACTCCCTTTTTTGGTGGTCCAAAATTGTAACTGATAATTCATAAATGAACGTAAAAAAAGCAACAGCGGAAAAAATTATTTTTTTCATAATTTATTCAATTTTGGCCACTTTTTTATTTGTGTTGATTTTTTTTTATTGAGGCCACATTTAAGGACATAAAAATGTTTTGGTTTTAAACTTCCTTTTTTTCTGCAGCAGCAGTGTTGTTGCCAAGGCCAGAAAAAAAGAAAATCGCACAAAAATGATGGTTTATATTATTATTTTTATTTTGCAAAAGAAAGCAGCAGCAGCCAAGGAAAGATGACGAAGAAACGAGAGTCTCGCGCATTTACGCCTTTTGCTCGAGCCATTGATGGAAGAAAAAAGTCACTCGAGCAAACAAGTGTTTTCCACCCTCATTTTTTCTTCCTTTCTCATTCATTCATTTATTTCCTTCATCAACACCAAAATCGATACCAAAATCAAAGGAATATAAGTAAACGTAGAACTTTTGTCTTCGATAATCCGTTTATTAATTTCAAACTTCAGATTTTTAACCGGAAATATACACACACATTTCTTTTCCAAAAGTGTCCGATCGGAACTCAATAAAAAAGACAAAATTTTGCGGACATATGTTTTACAATCATTGTCGTTGGATATATTTGCATAATCCATGGAATCAAATGACACACTTTTTTTAAGAACAGAAAAGAGAAAAAAGATTTACAAACTCCAAACATGTGCTGCAAAAAACGACGCTGTTTTTGAAGTCACACATTTGTGTACGTAAAGCTAAAAGAAGAAAATTTGGCAAATGAAGCTTATCAAGATCGGCATCAATGAGAAATGATATTTGAATGCCAAGGTCAAAAAAGTCTAATTAAGCGATCAAATTATTTGATATTATAGTGATGGTGGTAAATGAGAGATAGGTCAAATTAGGAATAAGAGGCATCTACAGTAAGCAAAAGGTTTTGGGGCATAACGTTTTTAAAAATTTAAATAGTCTTTATAAAAAAAACTGCTATAAAATATTTTAAACGCCAATAAAAAGTAACCAGTAAACTTTTTATTTAACTGCCACAAAAACAGCTGAAAAATATGTTAAAAACAACTTAAAAATTAGGTAAAAGTAGTCAAATTTAAGAAAATGAAAAGCAATTGATAAAAATATTTGAAAGAAAAATGTGTTCTAACTTGAAATATTTTAGAAAAAAAAACATATTTGTAAGACAAAATAGCCAAAAACAGAAAAATTGAAAATGTAGCCATCAAATTTCGAGAAATAGTAACAAAAAATTTCCCAGAAAAGAAATATTAATTTACCACAAAATAAAATATTAAATTTTAAAAAACCTTACTGAGAAAAAATTCTTTCTTCTTTTCTGGAGTTACTTGAAGTGGTGATGGACGTAATGGTCCAAGTCGTTTAAACATATTTTTTTAATTATAATAAATATCAATGCAAACTTCTCATGTAATTTTGAGAATAATTTTTGATAAGGTTAATAAATATGTTTAATGGAAGAAATAAAATGTAGAAATAAAATAATGAATAAAATAAATAAATGAATTGAAATTAATAAAGAATTGTTAAATAAAAAATATTAATCGTTCGTAGAAAATCGTTTTTTAAATCGGAAAAAAAAGAATAATGACTTTTCTTTTAAGAAGGTTTTTTTTCCAAAATATTGGGTGTCAAATGTTTTCTCCTTTTTTACAGCAGAGTAAAATTCCAATCGACAAGCGTGAAAAGTTTATTTTACCGGTGACAAAATTTTTTCTATTAAACGATTTATTACAATAAAAATAATATAAAGATGGATGAATCAAATGAAAAAATGTGGTTGAAACGTTTGCAAAAAAAATAAAATAAGAATGAATCAAATGGTTTTTTTACCGGGAAAAAAAGGCCAAATTTTTTTGGCCGTGGCCATTTTTGTTTCTTATCAGTTGTAAAACAACAAAAAACAACAAAAACACGAGTGAATAAACGAAGAGATCACACACAAAAGACAAATATTTTTGGTTGAAATTATCCTTTAAAGGAAGTAAAAAAATAGCTAGAAAAGTTTATTCATTGATAAAAATTTTTGAAAAACTTTGAATCAAAATCGGCACAAATGATAAATTAAAAGAAACGACAAAAAAATTTCAACAGCATTAAATATTGAGAGATTTATGATATCCATATTTTTCCCAATTTTAAATTCAAAAATTAACTTACTCAAAAAAAGAAAATCATGTAATTTTCTAAAAATTTTCATTTCGAATTTGAAATGATTCGTTCTAAAAATAATGTTTTAAAATATTTAAAACTTTTAAAATCAAAGAAGAAAAACACGAAAAAGAAAAAAAAAAAGAAAAAAAAGCGTTTTTCTTGGCTTGAACAATTTATAAAATTGTTTACAGACACCTTTTTTGTAATACAAAGCAAAAACTTTTTTATAAAAACGCAAAAAATAAAAACAATCTTGGGAAAAAAAGCAACAAATGCAAATGTCTTTTTTCTTTAAAAATCATTACTCAAAAAGTCATTGAGGTTGCTTGCTTGCTGTTTTCTCGGTGGGTCATCGACGACCTTATTACAAAAAAAGTTTAAACTATTTTCTTTCTTCAAAGTTTTGGCTGCAACCTCTTTTGCAAAAAAAGCTTTTCGACAAAAAAAGTGGTCAAACCTTGTTTTTAGCTTAAATAAATCAATGTTGTATTTCTGCATTCAAAACAGTCAAATGGGATTAAAAGAAAAGTTTTATTTGACCCAACAGTAAAATATTTGTGAAAAAAATGGTGGTATTTAAAATTTAACTGAAAAAACAAAATTTTTGTGTCCAAAGTGATTACTGTAATCGAAAACAGCCTTAAAAATATGGCTCAATCAAAAAACTTAAAAATTTAGCAAAAGAAATCAAATTTAGGCATAAAACACAAAAAAAGCATTGAATTATAATTTACTATGTTTTTACAAAAAAAAGTAACAAAAAAAAGAGTAATGTTTGCAATTCCGATTAACGAAAGTTGAGCTCCTTTTTTTCTCTCTTCTGTTACAATTTTAAGTTCCTCCGGGGGAGTCGAGTTGAGTAAAGAAAGTTTTTAAAAAAAAAGGTGTCATGAAAAAGCTTTCTTTTAATAATTCCTTTCATTTACGTACAAATATTACGAAATTTAAGGTCAATATCACAAGCCAAAAAAAATTAGTTTTAAGAAAACGGAAATTAAATACAAAAGTAAAAAAAGTAGTCACTTAAAAATCAATGTTCAGCAAAAATGTTGCAAAAAAATATGTAAAAACAAAAGAAAAAAGAATAAAAAAGAGAGGATCGATCGAAGAATTATATTTTCAAGAAGTCACTTGAAAGAAAGGAAGAAAAAAAGGTTGGTTGTTACTTCAAGATTAAAGACAAAGAGACAAAGAGGATGAAGGAGGGAGGGATAAAGCATAAAAATGTTTTCTGCTGCAAAAAACGAGATGATGATGAACTTCTTAAAAAACAAAAAAAAACAAGAAGAGGAACATGATAAACTGGATAAAGACATCTCAAGAGAGAAGAAATTCATAAGTGGTTTTCATCAATCAACAATAAACACAAAAAATGGGTTCAAAAAATTTTTATCCGTTTGATTATGAGTTTTGATAAGAAAAATTTGCATAAATCTTAAAGTCGTCAAAATTTATGTAAATTTCATGTACCCAATTTGGGCAGCCAAAATCTGTGGCACTTGTAAATTTTTACTGCCCATAATCAATGGCATTATGAAAAATAAAAAATATTACCATAAAATGAACTTCTGCTTCGAAGGCAATCTTGCATAATTTCAATATAATATAAAAACAATAACAAAAAAATTTATTAACAGCAGCAACTAATAAAATAGAAAAATGTTTTTTTCTCTTTAATGTTTAGGCTTTTTTACAAAATAAAAGTGATCAATACTAATGTATTAATCATCAGCGAAAAAAACATTCCCTGATTTTATTAGTAACTGTTAATGTTCCAAAAAATAAGAAAAAGCATTAAAAAAAATGATACACTTTTTCGGAAGTAATCAAATTTTTCAAAAATTCCGCAAATGTTACTTTAAAAATATACCTCTTTAATTCTATTACAGTGTTTTAAAATTAGAAATAAAAAAAATTTAAACTTACGGAACATATATTTCGTATACATTATTACAGTATACCTTTTTGAATATAAATGAAAATTAATATTTCGTTAAAAATATGACAATATTAAAATATTCGACTTTTTTTATTTAATTTATTTTTTCTCTTTTTTCGTAGCCGTTGTCACTTCTTTCGTTCAAAATCTCTTTTTGTGATGAATTTTTTGCTTTCTCATTAACGAAGAAGATAAAAAACAAGCCTCGAATAAAAATAATATACACACTTGTTGAAATTTCAATATATTTTCTTTTTGAAATTTTTTTAAGTAGTAAAAAGTTTGCAACAAAAATAGTTGAATGAATGAATTTTGTGTAGGGTTGGAAAATTTAAAGATGTTGCGATCATAAAAAAATATATCTTTGTTATCCGAGATTGTTCTTCTTCTTTTTTACAAAATTGAGATGATAGATGGTGGATGGATGGATGAATGACAAAAGAGAAAAAAAGTGATGATTCAAAAATTCAACAAGAATAAAAAAAGTCGTCGTTGTTGTTGCTGAAAAATCTCCCTTTTGTTTTTTGAAGTGGATTTTTGGTGGTGAGAAGGCGGAAATGCTTTCAAACAAAATCATAAAAATTTTTTGTAGAACTTTTAAATTTTAAGAGTTTAAAACTTTAGGTTTAAAAACGTTAAAATTAATAAAACACTCAGAAACAAAAGTCATGAAAAAAATAAAATTACAAAAAACAATAAAGCTAAAAAAACGTTAAATCGAAAGAAAAAAAAGACTCCTGTCAGAAAAAGCAAAAAAAGAGGTTCCCTTCCTTTTTTCTCCTGTCTTTTTTCTTTTAATCGTCGGATTTTTTTTGTATGTTTGCCTTCATTTAATTTTAAAATTTACTGTTTACTCACAAATTTTTTTTTGCAAAAATATTGAATCACATACAAAAAGCATCGATAAAAAATGCCAATGGTAAAATTATAAAATGTTTTTTTGGTAGTTAAATTCGAAACTTTTCTTACAATTTTTATGTGTTTTTTGCAATTTCTAAGACTTTCAACATCAGTTTGAATCAAAATAACTTCAGTCAAGTCCAAAAGATTAAGATATATTTATTTGTTGAAAATGAAATGCCAAATAAAAACCACAAAATGTAAAAAATCAGGCACGATATAAATTATAACAATAAAAAAACAATTTTTAAAATAAATAAATAACTAGGCAAAAAAATACATAATAAAAATTAAAATAAATAAATACCGTATCGTAAAAAAACTGAGAATTCAAAATAAAAAAAAGTAAAATTTACAAAATAATTTGATTTTTATAACTTGCTGATAAATCCTTGTATGGAAGAACAACCGAATTTAAAATAATTTGTTCACTTGAAACATGAACATCTGAACCAAGAATTGTTAAAGATGGATTAAGTCGGCCATCTGCATTGAACAATGGTTTATTATCCAATTTTGCAAATGGAATATTCGGATTAAGTGCAATCGGTGTTCCTTCAACTCGGGCCCATGAACCTTAAAAAATGAATTTTTTATTGATAAACTACAGTATAAAAAACATACCAACAGTACTTCTCCAACCAATAACAGAATGAAGACACACACAGTGCTCTTCTAAAATACAATCCGGAAGAACAATAGATTCACGAATTCTAACACCTGCACCAATTTTCACACCACCTCCAATTGAAACATTTGGGCCAAGAACTGCTGTTGGATGTACGGTGGCAGATGGATCAATAAATACATCACCTTCAATCTTTGCACCCTTTGAACAAAGTCTTTCAGGATGCCGTTCACGATAAAGTCGAAGATAATGTCGATTTGCATATAATGCTGCACTAAAAAAAGAAATTCGGTAAGTTATGTATCACCAAAAAACCATACGCAGCAGTTTTCGTTTGACTCCACCATCGAGTTGTATGAAATGTATGTAATGAACCATTTGAAGCCATTTGTGGAAAGATATCAATTTCAAACCAAATTTGTGGAATTCCACCATTTTTTATTTCTTTTGATAAAACTTCCCAAATTTCTGGTCTTAATAAATAAATTCCGCATGAAATATGTGTTGAAACAAATGTTGTAGGTTTATCAACATAATGCAGAACTTTACCACTTGAATCAACAACAACTGAACCAAAATTAATTGATTGTTCTCGAGTTGCTTCAGTTGTAAGAATAAGACATTGAGTATGTGGTTGTGAATTCATTTCATCAACCATTTCAGCAACAGGTAAATCTCCACAAACATCTGCATTGAGAACAAAAATACCTTTTGGATTATTTTGAAGAAGAATATTTTCAAACTTTAGAAGGCCACCGGCAGTCCCAAGCGAATCAGTCTCTTCAAGATATCGAATTGGAATAGAATATTTTGCTTTACAATCATTTAAAAAATTTGTAAATTCTTCTGCAGGATAAAAGCCAAGTAAATAAATTTCTGAGAGATTTGATAACTTAAAAATAGATTACGGTAAAGTAAAAAACTACTGTAATATAAAACATAACATACTTGACAAAGTTGTTCAATATGATGTTCAACAAGTGGACGTCCGGCAATTGGAAAAAGTGGTTTTGGAGATTGAAGAGATAAAGGCCGAAAACGTGTGCCTTAAAAGTATATATTTTAAAGTCTTAGAGGAAATCGGGCTAAAAATGCAGCAACAATCAATGCAGGTAAAATTAAGAATAAAGAATATAGCATAAATAAAGCACCACCTGCTAACCACATATCTCTTTTTAGTTTTAAACACAAATTTTTAAAAAATCAAATAACTAATGTATAACAAAGAAAATCAAAATCAACTATTTTTTGAAAGTTTAAATGACCCACCTTTTTGTGCGCCACCAACAAGAATCACCGCTTTTACGGACATCACTTCTTTTTTCTTTCGTCAAAAAATATATAAATGTGAATATCGTCAAATTGTTAGATCGGCGATATTTTGGAGAAAAAAAATGAGGGCAATGATTTTTTCTTTTCACAAAAATATACGTTCAAAATGAATGAAAATAAGCCAAAAAAAATGAGATGACGACAACGACGTGTTTGATGCAAAAAAGAAAAATGCACGTCGCTTTTTACAATAAACGTGGCGCTTTATCGATTCTAAATTGAACAAATTTTTACCAGGTCAACAAAAAAAAGAAAAGAACGTTCATTCGAGATATTTTACGAGTTGAAATCGCTTTGTTTTAAAATTAAATTTATTTTTTTAAATAAA
>JAQIXH010000723.1:0-11473 GCA_034700145.1 Panagrolaimus detritophagus | reverse complement strand
TGATCTTTTTATCTTTTTTGGTCTTTATAATAAACGAAATCCAATTGCATGGTATGTTGATCTTGAAGCAAAAAGATTTTGTCGAATGTCAACGTTGGATAATAATACAGATTTTTGTGTAACTGTACCAAATTTTTGTGTTTCAAATGGTACCCTTCATCAAATTGGTGGAAATACATCTCAATCAACAAGTGGATTTGCAAAAGCTGATTGTTTTTCATTGGATAAAGAAACACTTAAATGGCAACGTAAATCTTCAATTCTTCATGAACGTGCATATTCAAGCGTTTGCGCATCACCAAATGGAAGAATTTTTGTTATTGGTGGACATTCTCTACTTCCAAGAAGCCGAATGAAGAATGTTGATGTTTATGATCCAATTAAAAATACATGGAAATCTGGACCTAAAATGTTAATTGGAAGATATAATGCTGGAAGTGTCTTTTATGGTGAAAATTTATATGTTACTGGTGGAGCAGCAGATGATCGTTCAATTGAAGATTGTGAATATTTACCTAAATTTTCTGAAAATTGGGTTTTAATGCCACAACTTATTCATGCTCGTTCTTCTCATCAAACTGTAATCTTTGGAAAGCATCTTTATGTTTTGGGTGGAAGAAATGGAAATGATGAATTATCATCTGTTGAAAGATTGGAATATGGTACAAATGGAACATGGAAAGAAGTTGCACCAATGTCTGTTAAACGGTAAGAATTTTGGGGGTACTTTTATGAATTTCGATAGTAATCTAAACATTTCGTTTTTTAATTTTTGAGATACTATTGATGTGATAGTATCATGAAATAAAAAAATAGCTTTTTAAAGTTACTATCACACTTTGTCATAGCTATATTTTTTAGATCTAATTTTGCTGCTGCTGTATGGGATGATAAACTTTTTGTATTTGGTGGTGAAAAAAATAGTCTAGAACAAACGGTTGAATATTTTGATGGTGAAAAATGGAATTCATTTTGTTCACTTCCGTGCGATCAAACTCCTTTGGCAGCATTAAATTGGAAGAATGTTCCACATGCAGAAAAACTTCTCAAGAATGATGGTATTGATTCAATGATTTTTGCAACATTAGATGAAGAAGAAGAAGAAGGACAAATTTGTGCAAATAATAATTGCTGTATGGGTGGTGGAGCTGTTCAAGGCGCTTAATCTTATTGGCTTGATTTGGCCTAATTTATTTTTAATTATGTATACTAATGTATAATAGAGTTTGATTGTGATGTATATAATACTAATTAGAGAGAAGTATTAATAATAAATTACTGGTGATTTTAACTATGTTTGTTTCTGATTTCATTGTTGGGAAAAAATGATAGTAATTCCATTTTTTTTTGATTTTTGAAAAAAATGCTTACTGTCTTTTTGTCATAATACTGGGGAACACTTCGTCATAGACATTGAAAGAAATTTTCTGGTTTTAGTAATCAGAAAAAACTATGTCCGTTAGAGATAACCTTTAATAATTCACATCCCCTTGAATTTTTCTTGTTACTGTATAAAAGCCATTCTTTCTTTGGTGGTATCCACCATCTTTTTTTTTATATAAAATCTACGTTTCTAAATTTCTCCGCCTCGGACGAACAATATAAAATAAACTTCTTTAAAATTTATAACAATTTGCTTTTTAATATACAGGCCAGATACATATTTTTCACAATAGTATCTAAATTAAGCTTTTCTCAGTAATTTAATACACACTATAGGAATTAAAAAGCTTTAAACTTTTTGTTGATAAAATTCACAAAAAAATATCAGAGACAAAATTTATAACAAAAAAAATGGCACGCAAAAAAATATCACACAAAGAAAAAAAGGATGAAGAAATTTAAAAAATGTTTGCTCGTTTTTTTTCGCGCGCGCGAGAAAAAAAGAAAGCAACAACGTTTTTCAAGCAATTTCTTTTTCAACATTTTTTGCTTCGAATTCAGTTGTTTCTTTTTTTTGCGCTTACGTTTTTTAATTTAACACCGCTTTGTTTTTCTTCAGTTTTATATTAGAAATATAATATTACATTTTTAGCAACTTCATACTAATTCAATGTTAAGATGGAAATGAATCAACTTGTTGTTTATTTCAAGAAGGATAATTCTGAAGAAAGTTCTCTGAAAAATGATATGAAAGATCTTGTACGTCAAAATGATGAAGTTCTTAAAGAAAATGAATCTTTGATTGAAGTTAATACCCAACTTCAACAAAATTACGATAATGTTATGGATCAATTATCAACTTTTAAACTTGAAAATGATCGACTAAAAGAAGAAAATGAAGATTTGTTGAAAGTTGTACGCAGTTATGCAAGAAATGAAATTCGACTTGAAGAAGAGAATCAAGCATTACAAGAAACTCTTGATATAAAACTTGCTGAATTGCAAATTAATGATGAAGAAAAGGAGGTTCTTGAAATGGATTTATCAAAAACTAAATCTGATTTGGTAGCATCGAATAAACTTGTAAATCAAAAAGAAGAAGAAATTCAGAAGCTTTTTAATGAAATGAATTTATTGATTGATGCAAATGGTAAATTTCAGTTGGAATTAGATTTATACAGACGTGAAATGTCAGCTGATAATCAAAAAGGTTTAATTGAAGCATTAACAAAAGCTTTAAATTTGGAAAAAAAGAATAATGAAGCTCTTCAACATGAACTTGAACTTAAAAAGTCTGTAATGGAACAAGTTGATAAACTTTATTCTGATTCAATTAAAGAAAAAACTTTTCTCCAACAAGAATTAACAAAGAAGGATCAAGAATTGAAAAATGTTAGTAATGTTATTGTTCAAAAAGAAGTTGAATTCAATGATCTCTTGAATATGAATGAATCTTTGATTGGAATGAATAATAAATATAGAAATGAACAAAATGTATACAAAGAAGAATTGCCAAATATTAGGGTTGAAAATGAAGCTTTGAAAGAAGAAATTGAAGAAGCATCAAAGACTGTAAATAGATTAACAAGAAATGGAGAAAAATTTGAAGAAGAAAGGAAAGCTTTGCAAAAAGAATTTGATGAAAAAGCAGTTGAATTAAATGAAGTGAAAGAATTGCTTTCAAATGTCCAAGGTGAATTTCGTATTGTTGTTAAACACATTCGTGAACTTCATTCAATCAAATCTGAAATTGAAGCAGAGCTAAATGAATTCAGAATTTACTTTGATGATACTAATGATTTACTTGGTGAAAAAGTAAGTTATCTATTTTACAATTATCAGCTTTTAAATGCTTGTTTTTAGTGGACAGATATTAAAACTCTTTTCAATGATTTCTGTGATGAACGATTCAATAATTCTTTGCTAACAAGTCAACTTGAAGCTTTACAAGATGAAATTAATATTAATGTTCGAAGTGGAAGTCCATCTCTTCATGCTCAAGGTATTTATGGACATGATTCACGTCTATCAAATCTCAAAAGTCCTGATGAAAGTGTAATTATGTCTGAAACAAATTTTAGTGATTCTGATATAAATAGTGATGAACAACAAACTCCACAAGTATCTCTTTTACTTCAACAAAAAGAAGAAGAAATTCAAAATCTTTTACTTGCAAAACAAACCATGAATGATGCTTTTGAAAAACTTCAAATGGTATTTGATTCATGCAAAATTGAATTATCAAATGTTAAACTTCAACTTCAAAAACTCAAAGAATCAAATGAAGCTTTAATGGAAGAAAAAGAAACTTTGCAACAAAATCTTAATCGAAAAGCAGCAGAAATGGATATAATCAATAAACTTTATTCCAAATGTGATGAAGAAATTCAACAACTCCAAAAAGATGCCAAAAATGTTCAAAAAGAAGAAGAAATGAAAAATCTTTTAAATGAAAAGAAGTCTTTGAATGTTGTAAATGAAAAACTTCAAATGGAATGTAATTCATTAAAAGAAAAATTGGTTAATGTTAAAGCATTAGTAAAAGATTTAAAAAAGAAATTGAAAGATGATGATCGACTTTTTGAAGCAATGAAGCGATATTCTGTTGGTATGTAAAAAGTGCAAATTGTTTTAGTAGTGATTCTTGTAATTTCTTTTTGTAAATTTTAAAAGCGTTTTTTTATGAAGAATTAATTTGTCTTTCTTTTTAAAAATAAACTATTATATATATTTACGCTTTTGGTTTTGAAACTTGTCTGATTAATTAATTAATTAATTATTAGATTTATTGGGGATATAAAATTTTGGGGTTCTGTAATAAAAAAAGTTGAAACATGAGAACTTTGTAAAATTTATTTAACCGCAAAAATGTTGTAACCACAGTTCTGCGAAATTCGTAGGATTAAAATCGAAATCCAGAAATATTTTTTGTCTGAATACGAAAAACCGAAATTTTGTTAGAATAAGAAAAATTTTTGTATTAACCAGTTTTTTTTATTCTTACATTTCTAATATTTAAAAATGATAAACTTGAATTTATTAGCGAAACTTTGGCATTATTTAATTTGTTAAAATTTGTTGAATACATTATTGACACAAATGTTCCGTCTGCCCAGGCAAACACAAAACTATTTAAATATTTTGTCAGTGAAATATTAATTGTCTAAAAATGGGTCATTTTTAAAATCTATTTTTAAGTTTAAAATCAAACCGATCTCGAAAATAAATCAATACAAGCTGGAATTGAACTTTTAAGCAATTAAATTAAAATAAAATTTTTGAAATTATTGTAATTATTGCCTTGGAAATTCAAATGGACTGCATTGGTATTTCGTCCCTCCCCTCCCCCCTGCCATTTTTTATCCATGTTCCAAAAAAACATTAACTTGGTACGTTTTCAAATTGAATTTCACATTCAAAACAGCGACAAAGTCATTGACTCTTTTTTAACAGCGTCACATTTTTTACTAACTTTTTTCCCATTTCTTTTAGTAGTACACCCAGAGGGTGGATGGGTGACTCGAGGATTAGAAGTACATATATAGAAGATTTGTCGGCAGTGTTTTTATCTCACATTAAAACCACCCGCTTTGAATTTTTTAAATGGTTTCAACGTTACTGAAAAAAGAGAGAATTTAAAAAAATAAAATAGAGTCCCAAAACTAATCAAAACACGCAAACAAAAAAAAAGAAGAAAAAAACAATTTTGTTTTGGAGGAACTGATTTTAGAAGAAAAATGAAAACACGATAAAAAACAAATTACACGGATAAATTTTTTAGGGGAAAAATAAATTGAGAGATAATTTTTGGATGGAATTTGTTACTTTTTAAATAGAAAGCTTTGGGATTTGAGATGTCTGGGATATTTAGAGTAGATTAAAATTTAAAAGAATTTAATAAAAAAAAGTAAACAGTTTTAAACATAAAACATTAGAAAATTTAGATTTTTTCGGAGGATTCAAACTTGAGTTCAAAATGTTTTTCAAAAATTGATTTCTTTTTGCTTAAATTAAAGAAAGCGGACAATTTGATATATTTTACATTTTATCGTTTTTTCTTAAATGGCATGAACCCGACAAACAGGCAAAAGAATAATAGAAAAAGACCCTGATCTTTAAGTTGATGCCATTTCAAAAAAAATTTTTTAAATGAAAAATGTTTCAAAGCGTCCTTCACCTTTTAATTTAAGGAATTTAGTTTTGAGTTCAAAAAATCTAAATTCTGCACAAATTTCAACACGATTTCAAAATTTCCAAATTGGTCGTATATTTGTAAATTGAATGACTAAAAAATTAATTCCCTTTTACTTAACTTCATTAAAATAAAAGTTCAAAAAAAAACAAAATGGCTCTGCTTCAAAATGAAAACTTTTTTCCAAATCTTTTTTAGGAAGATTTTTAAAAGAAGCACAAAAAAACTACTCCTACTCTTCTCACGCAACAAACAAAAAAAGAACTCTTTCAATATTTTATTTTTTTAAATCTCAAAGAAAAAGCCTTAAAAAAGAAGACGTTTAAAAAAAGTTTATTCCATTTTGAATGTTTTTTATATATTTTTTCAAAAAAAATTTTCCATCGAAAAACAACAAAAAGGAAGCAACCGATCATTCAATGTCCGAGTCCATTTTCTGATAAATGGTTTTGTCATTTTTTTTTCTACCGTGTTTTTTTCTTCCTTCTTTTTTTTTATTGAAAAGAGATTTCTTTCAAACTTCTTTCTTGCTTTATCTCGGCTGCTTTTTGAGATGAAAAGATTTTAAACACTGCGCCTTTACTTCCGCCGTTCTTCTTTCTTCTTTTTTTTTGACGCTTTGACTCTCCTTTGACGTTGTGTTTTTTTCACACATTTTTTCAAATTTTGAGATAAAATATTTTTAATTATTTTATTTTTTAAAGATTAAGATTAGATAAAACAAAATGAGACAATTGCCAAAAGATGTCATCTTGTTGTTTTTTTTTAAATTTAAAATTTTGGCACTAATACTGGATAAATAAGGATTTAATGCTATTTTGAAACTTTATCACATTTTTGAGGATGATTAATTTTATTGAGCTTTGAAATGTTTAAAGATTTACCAAAAATAAATATAAATCGCATTCAATGTAAATACAAAAATTGAAACTTTACGATTTAAATCCGAATAAATATTTCTATTTTTGTATTAAATCCTTTTTATCTGCTTTAGTAGATGGTACAGAAAAAAATCTTAAGCTTAATATTTCTGCCGTTCTCAATCTTTCATCTCAAAAAACAAAGAATTATCGAAAATTTGTATCCATTCTTTTTAGGCGACATCTTTTTTGTCTGTCTTTAAAAGCTAAAAATCATATTAAAAGAAAATATTACTTTTTTTTAAAAGTTATTTTGACATCATTCATCCTTGTACTTTATTACTTAATCTTTTTTTTCAATTGCGCAGGTGGGAGAGAATTAGAACGAGACTTTTCAACCCTCTTTTTTTATAAATTAAAATTCTTTTTAAAAAACAGAGATTCACTTGTTCAAAGCTTTATTTTATCTATTTTACGCTTTTTCTATTAAAAAAATTGTTCGTTAAAGCTTCTTTGATTTAAAACCGGAAGAAGAGATTTTCAGAATACTGATAAAAAAGGTGATATTTATAGGAAAAAGCTTTAAAATAGTGAAAAACAAATTTTTCAAAGTTTTAAATAGGCAATGATTTTTATGAGTCAAGGGATTTTGGTCATGAGCTTTTTGGTAGGCGGATTTATGTGATCATGGCATTTTAAAAAAAGTATTTAAGGATGTCATGTAGCCTTGAAATCAAAAAAAAATTGAACTTTGCGTTTTTCATTTTTTAGAAATAGGCTATGTAAGATATTTTTGAAGACAAAAGTATTATGATTTGAATTTCGATTTTGACCTATACCGATGATATATAGATTTAAATGTGATCAAGTTTTATCCCAACTATTTTGCCTTTACCATATTTTGTTGTTTATTAATCTGTCATCTGACGTGACAAATCTCTGTAGTAGTAAAAAACACATGGTAGTAAAACAGTGAAAGAGTAGGAGTTGTTAGTATCTCTTCTCTTTAACAAAAAATGTTAGTATACTAACATTCAAGAATCCCCAAGGAAAATCATTCTCCCTTTTTTTCTCTTTTTTTCTGGATGAAAAAATAGCATTTTTGTCGTTGTCCTACATCTTCCTCCTCGTGGTAGTGGGTAGATAAAAGATATCTTCACTCACTTGCCGGCTTTGTTGCAAATGAACAACTTATGAGTGTCGCCCTCTTTTTTTATATGGTTGTTTTTGTTGCTTTTTTTAAAAGAAGTTTTAAATTGATAGTTTTTTCCCCTTTTTTTGCAACTTCGGACTTTCATATTTTTTCCTTTTTCAAAATTGTGTTAAAAACGTCATAAAATCATATTTTTTTGTGATGACACAACAAATTCCAAATTTGGATATTTTCCAAAATTTCATTTTATGTTTTTTGATTTGATTGCTTAAATTTTATATAATATTTTGACAGCCATATGTTTTTAAAGTTCCGGATATTGAAATTTGTAAGTTGATGTCATTTATAAATTTTTTGTTGATGTGATTCATTTCTTTTTTAAAAATGGAAAAAGCTTATGAAAATTGAGTGATTCTGCTAAATTATGGCTTCTTTCTTGTTTGATTAAAAAATTTTTATAGTCTTCAAATGGGAGGGGGAGATATTTCTGAAGGTCTAGAAAATTTACGAATGATGTAGCTTGCTGGCCTCTATAGTTTCAAAAACTTTTTTTTGATGTATCTGACATCCTTCATAAGGTTTTTTGTTTTTTTTAAACAAATTTTGAATTTTTTTATAACATAGTGTTCTTTTCTGCTATGACAAAGTATGATAGTAATCGCCATTTTGCAAAAATAAATTTTACGATTACTATCATTTCCATTTTAAAGAAATGTTTTACTATGTTTTTAACAACAAAATAAAAGAATATTAATTTAATGACCACCAAAGTTTAATTGTAGTTTCAACAAACATTTGTTTTTGATTTGTATTTTAATCTAATGATTTATGACATTTTGAACCTTTTATTAAGTTTTCCAAACTACTTTTAAAAAAATGAAATATGAGAAATATATACCTCCTGAATTTTAAATTTCAAAGCCACCAAAAATTTTTAAACACCACATATTTTTTACGTGTTTTAGTAACCAAACATGTTTTGTTTAAAAAAATTTGATTTAATGCAAAAATGTGTTCCATTTTTCAACTTTTTTTTTGCACGATGCCTCTTTGTTTCTTGGCAACCTTGTTTTCCATTTTTAAAAAATTTAAATTTTGACCAAAGCTTTTTCTCATATTTTTTCATTTTCTGCTGTTGTTCTTTGTTGAAAAATATACCGAAACTGGTGGCTGTTTTTTCTATTACCCATCTTTTTTTTGGAAACTTAAAATTGTTTTTTTTTGATAATCCCGCGGGAAGAAAAAAAGGGAATGTTTCTTTGCCAATAGCCTTTGACTTTTTTTGAAAAAAATTCTTTATCCATTTTCATTGTCTGCAACTTTTTTTTTCTTACATTTTTTTCGAAGATTAAAAAATGAAAGAAAGAAAGATCAGAATTCATTTTTGGCATTCCATTGTTGGTTGAAAGCTTTAAAGTACAAAAACATCCGATATCTCATCATTTTCATTTTTTTGTTGAACTCTTTTTTAAACACAAATTGAAATTTGTTAAAAAAATTTTTATTCTTTAGTCTATCCCTTTTTCCGTTTGAATGTTGCGCAAACTGACCAAAAGTTTCCGATTCTTTCTTCAACTTTTTTTTCTTGCTTGTTGTTGTTGTTCCAAAAAAGAAAAAGGACGAAGAATCTAAATTGGACCAATTGTGAAAGTTGGTCAGTTTTTTATCCATATATATATTTTGGAAGATGAGAAAAGGCGTTAATCACATTCTTTCTATTTCACTTACTTACAACTTGAAAAAAAAAAGAAAAATTCTTTGACATAAAAATGTAAGAAAATGCCATCCAGAAAAAAAGAGAAATGGATTATCTTTTGCTTCTTTATAGATTATATTTGATTTTAATAATAATAAAATTAAATATAATTTTTTTCTCTGACATAGTGTTCTCTTCTGCTATGACAAAGTGGGATAGTAATCACATTTTTTCAAAAATAGTTATTTCGGTTACCATCTTTTCTGCTTCTAAAAAAATTTGTTACTATATTTTTAGAAAAAAGGTTTATTACTCCCACTTTTTTAATCACATTTATTTGTTTCTAAATCTTATTTTTTTACCTTTTGAAAAATTGAAAATTTTAGACTGTAAATTTTATGACAAATTTTTTGAACAAATTTCATAAAATTAATTAAATAAAAATATTACCGGTTAAAATAACTTTTTTAATATTTTTATGTTTAAAAAAATATTATAGAAAGACATATTAATGTAAAAATTGTAAGGGGTACATAAAAATGTGTTCATCTTATTTGTTACTTTAATTCAAGTCTCTGAATCATTATCTTTTTTGTGGAAAACGAAGTAGTATTTTTTCGTTTCTTTTATAAACTTGTCTCTAAAAAACAACTACTAAATAATACTTGGAATTTATTAATACTGTTATCGCAAAAATAGTTGAATGAGTAATACTAATTTTTAATTTTCTAATTGATTTTTTTAAATTTTTTATGAAATTTTATTATGTTTGGAACATTAACAATGTCGTGTGTTATTTTTTGAATTATATTTACCTTTTTGTAAAATATCTTCGTAATTTTGATTTTCATTGCAAGCAAAATTTTTTCTGTTTTGAATGTGCAAAAAACTATTCTTTGCTCAAATTTTTGACTTCTTTGCTTTTTATTTATGCAAACAAATTCTGCAAAAAAGACTCATCAAAAAAATGCAAAATGCAAAATTATAATTTTCATTAATAAAAATTCTTTAAACACTCATGTCTCACTTACCGTAATTCATCTTTTTGAATTAATAGCATCATCGCTATTTTTCTTTTTTTGTCAGGTGATTATTTAAGTGCCAAAGCTTCCTTTGGTTTTTTTTCATGGTTTCTAAGTAATTTTTGAAAAAAAA
This sequence comes from Panagrolaimus detritophagus, assembly GCA_034700145.1. NCBI lineage: Eukaryota > Metazoa > Nematoda > Chromadorea > Rhabditida > Panagrolaimidae > Panagrolaimus > Panagrolaimus detritophagus. The sequence goes on along the minus strand of JAQIXH010000723.1, from coordinate 1,034 downwards.
ACACAAAAGAGTTCAAACCCTTCAATTAGAGGAGAAAAAACTGGAGGGAAATAGACGGAGTCAAGGACAACAAAAAAAACTTTAAAAAAGGGACTTTTGAAATGAAAAAAGCCCCTCTATTGTTTTCAAAGATGTCATATTTTTGTTTTTAGTAATAATACACACACATTTTTTTTCGGTTTTTGAAAAACAGAAAAAGGGGGATATAGTAGAAGAGTAAAGTTATGCAACAAAAAATGAACTTTTTTACACGCCATTGAAAAGTCATCCCAAAAAAATAAGAAAAAGCTGATGGAAAAAAAACACATGCTCAAGAAAAAAAAAGGGATTTTCTTTGGCTTTTTTTCGACGAAGTATTTTTTATGCGCAATGTTGGCGGTCGTCTCGGAAATGGGAGAGTGAAAGATTTTGGGGGCATAAATTTTTTAAAAGGCTTCTTCCTTGGAAATAGATGGAAGATAAAAAAAGAAAAAATGTTAACAAAGTTTTTTTTGTTGTTTTTTAAGAAGTAATAATAATAATGAATGTCTAGTCGAGGAAATTAGAAGTCTTAATAACTAAATTAAATAATGTTGATAAATTATCTTTTTAAAGTGCTACAGCCTATTTTTGGTATCGTTTTAAAGAACATAAAATGCAAAACTAAACAATTTTTGTTTGTTGTTTTAAGAAAGTAATTTTGCTTCGATTTTTGAAATTATTAGTACTCTTTTTAAATTTTAAATTTTTAAAAAACATTATTGGTTCAAGAATTAAACATTAATCATGTTAAACATAAACTGCTAAAAAATGGCTTTCAAAATTACTATAAAATGTCATTCTTCACGTATTACGCCTTTTCGATTATATTGAGTATTAAATATTTCTTATGACATTGTGTTCCTCTCTGCTATGACAAACTGTGATAGTAATCGAATTTTTGCAAAATTAAATTTTTTGATTACTATCATTCCAACGTTTACGGAACATCTCTGTTTTTTGCTATAAAAAATGATTATTCACCTCCAATGTTTTTTAAAACAATTATTTGTGTT
>JAQIXH010000722.1:0-11481 GCA_034700145.1 Panagrolaimus detritophagus | reverse complement strand
CCCATTCACTTATTGCTTTTCATTCAAAACTCAAGCAACATGGATAATCCTTTTGTAAAACAACGATTAATTTATTTGCAAATGCAAAAAAGAAGGGAGGCACAATTGAATGAATTTTTGGGTCAAAACTTGAATATTATTCTTTTTTCCAGAAAAAAGGAAGAAAAAAACACTGTAAAAAAGCGTAAATTTTTTCTTTGCTTTTTTGCAGTTAACAACGCTCCAATTGCGCGGCAAAAAAATAACTATCATAAGCATTGAAAAGTGGTGTGGCGGCGCCAGATGCTCTTTTTCTTTTTTTATTCCTCACTTACAAACCCTTCTTTTTTTCTTTCTATCTTCGATTTTCCCACTGACCCATTCATTGATGGAAGACTTTTTTGGAGAAGGAATTGCCATTTTTGAATGAAAAAGGAAGGAAGATATTTGTTGCCAAAAGTTTTGATGCTCCAAAAAACAAACATAAAAAAATAGGAATGGGAAAATGCAATAAAACACGAAATAAATTATTTTGGGAAAAGAAAAAATGTTTGAAAACAATCCTTTCAAGAAAAAGAACAACAATAATACAAATGCTTGAACCTCCAAAAACGCTTTTGAATGATCGAAAATAAGCCTTAAAATCAGCCCTTGCAGCATTAAACTTGAAAAAAAAATTAAACAGATGAAAAAAAGGGACAAAGAAAACTTCAAAAAACCGCTATAAGCAAATCACCGAAATCCGACAAAGGCAGAAAACTTCAAACAACTTTTTCAGTGATTTACAAACTTTTTTAAAGCCCCTTTTAAAAAATTGTAACAAAAAAAAGTTTTTTTTTGCAAAAAATGCCGCAACAATAGAAAGTCTGGGATGGATGGAAAGGAAATAGAAAACACAAAGGAAGGAAAAAAAAACATGTGTTTTTAAAAAAGAGGGAAAATGTTTAGCAGAAAAAAGGGAAACAAAAGTGATTGATCAATGATACAGATGGGAAAAAAGGTACCGACAAAGGCAAGAAAATAAACTTATGAGTTTATTGCTATTTAAAAAAAGCATGCTTATTTTCTCATCCATGATCAAAAAAATACATATTTTAGTAAAAATGTTTTAAAAAATTGTGACAAAAAATTTTCCGAAAGTTCAAACATTGGAAAAAAAATTTAAGTTATAAAAAATAAATGAACTGAAAATTCATATTAATTTTATCCGTTCATTAAAACACAGCAATAATAAAAAATATTTTGCAACCAAAGAAAAATAAAAATCCTAAATTGTTCAAGTTCGATTTAAATGAAAACAGCTTTCACAGTTAAACCCACCCTGTTAATAGAATTTTGTTTTTTGAATTAAATAAATTTTCGAAAAAATCTAAATTTCGACTTGTCTCCCATGCAAAAAACCCTTATACAAAAAAAATGTTTTTTTACAGGTATAACCTTAAACGATAAAAAAACTATAATCTCACCTTCCCTCTTTTATCCGACTTTTTATAAATGATACCTTTTTTCATATATTTCTTTTGATCTTACAAAAAATACAATTATTAAAGACAGCCGAGAATTTTTTTTGGCGAATAAAAAAAAGATAGCAAATCTCCGTTTCCTCAACGCTCTTTTTTTATATATCTTCATCATCAAACATTGAGATAGATTATATTAGAGAAAGATCAATGAAAAAAAATGAAAGAATAATAATTTTTATGAGATAAAAAAACAGATTAATAAACAAAGAAAGAATCTTCTTTTTTTTCGATGTAAAAAAACGGAGGCGTAAAACAAGAAATAAAACAAAAGTGCCGAAGAAAAAGTAGAAAGTGTTGGAAATAAAAAAAAGTTTGTGTTAAGGGAGGCAGAAAAAAGGCGCCCTGCTGATTTTGAGCCGGTTATTTTTTTCTGTACAAAAGCGCCATTAAACAATTTATATATTATGCAAAAATTAAAAAGGAGAAAAATGGGAAAGTAATAAAAATGTTTTTTATATGAAAACACTTACCCTGGATCTAACTTTTCTTCTGTTTGGAGAAGCCAAATTTGTGTTTTTGGATCATCATTGTTAATTTCAAGTGACAATTCAGAGAATTTTGTTGTTTCATCATCTTCAGAAGATGTATCATTCACTAAAATTTAGAAAAGTCGGGTAAGTTACCCGGACTAGCAAGGAAGGCGCAAAAATGACGACGTAGCTCATATAAACTGCGAAAAGAAGGCGGTTCTTTTGCCATTCCTTGCGCCTTCTTTTTGCATTCTTTCTGCATTCTTTATGAGACTTTACGTTTTTTTAAAAATTTTTTTAAAAAATACATATAAATGATTTTTGCAATTTTTAAAAATGTCGATGTTTAATTTTTTCTATTTTCTATTTTTTTATATAAAAAAATTTTTACTTTCCATTAGATGTTAGAAACATTTTTTTTACATTTTACACATTTTATTAATATTTTTGGATTCTGAAGCCTCAAGAATCCGGATTCTGAAGGCTACAGAATCCAAAAATAAAAAAAATTATTTTTTTCAGAATCCCCATAATTTTTTACATACAAAAATTTAAATCTGGATTCGAACCCAACACCTTCCGCACGCAAGCCTTACCCGCTAACCATTGAGCTATGGAGATTACAAAAAAACAACTTGAAAAAAGAACCAAGTGAAAAAGCGAAAATTTTTCTGATCAGTTAAAAAAAATAAAAAAAAACGCAAAGTCTCAAAAAGAATGCAAAAAGAAGGCACAAGGAATGGCCAAAGAACCGCCTTCTTTTCGCAGTTTATATGAGCTACGTCGTCATTTTTGCGACTTCTTTTTTTTATTTTGCTAGTTCGGGTAAAAAAACAAATTTTTCATATTTCTGTTTCGGATTTTCAATTATGCTAATTTTCATATAAATTTGAATTTTTGTGATTTAAAATGAAAATCAGCCATTCATTGGAGCTTGTTTTTTTGCCCGACAAAAAATGTAAAAAATTGATAAAAAAAACATTCTTTTTGAAAGCATGATTTTCACGTTCAGTCATAAGAAAAAATTTTTTTGAAGTGAAACTTTTCCTTTAAGTTAAAAAATTTGGTCCCCTTACGCACCCCAAAGTTCTCTCCTCTAAAACAAACCTTCAGTTTTATCTTCCTCCAAAATTTCTGCACATGAAATAATTTCTGATTCTGTTACAATTTCACCTGTCATTAAATAAGCCATTGTTTTATCTTCAATATCTGGTTTTTTATATATTGCATCAATATTTACATAATTTGGTTCTTCTCCTTCTTCTTTATTCACTTCTTTTTTAATTTCAATAACTGTCAATCTTTTATTACTTATTATGTCATCATCTTCATTAATATTATTATTAGCATTTTCTTCAAAATTATTTAAAACTTCATTTAGCGCTTCAACGCCGTCTTTCAAAGAATTAACCATCTTTTCTGCGGCAGCTTTTTTTTCTTCATTCGTTTCAAAATTTTTTGAAGTCATTATTCTGAAAAACTTTTTTTGTAAATTTTTAAAAGCAGCAAACAAATAAAAAATCGATAAAAAAAACATGCCTATTTGGTGATAAAATTTTATCACTATTTTTAGAAGAAGACTTATCAGTTGTTGAAAATATTTTTGTTGATGATGATGAAGTTGGGGGTGACCAAGATGGAAGAGGTGGATTTCGAAATTTTACTTGACCTCCATATAAATTTAATCCCTGGGGTTTTGGAGGTGGAATCGGTTTTGGACTTTTCGAAGGTGGCGAACATTTCCCCTCAGGACTTGACGGAATTTTTGTTCGTGGTTTTGGAATTGGCCGAAATGGGGTAACAGTTGTAGCCATTTTATAAAATTTACCAAAAAAATATTTTTTTTGTTGGAAAAAGTTTAAAAAACCCGTCTATAAAAAATTTTTCTTTTAAACTTAAGACACTTTAATCGACACACAAATTAATTAATTGAGTTTAATTAACAATGAAAGTATGATAGCAAAAAGAAAAAAAAAGTGTGAAGAAAAAAAAGAAGAATGATTCAAAACTTTTTTCAATCAATTTTATTTTTTTTCGTTTTAATGAGGAAAGAAGCAGCAATAGCAAAATATATATATATAATTTGTCGCGTAAAATGCAGCTGATCGAAGGAAAAAAGTTCGAAGTGAAATCTCTAAAAAAGAAAAACGAAGGAAAAGTGACACCTGTGTGGTCGCGGAAATAATTTGTGTTTTACGAAAAAACAACAACATTATTATTGTTTAGGAAGTATTTGTTTTTTTTTCAAAAAAAAAGTAACAAAAAGTTGTTTCATTTATCTAGCTACGTGTAGAGACAATTTGCGACTTTTTGTTTTTCTATAATATTATATTGACCGCTTCCAGTCGCGCATTTATTTTTTATTTTATCTGACTCAGAAAAAAATTCTGCATCTGATAGGCATAGTTTCGAATTCCGCCTCGAACTGCCACGAAATTCGGCTGAAAAAATTACGGTATTTTCATTTTTTCTTTGTCGATTATCTTTTTTATCAGCACAAAAACTAATATTTTTTCTTATCAATTATTATTAATAAAAATTTTCTGCATTTTTTGGTACCAAAATTATATTTATTGTGCAACTTTGAAAAAACGGTACACGTAGCTACATTTATCAACAGCAAAAAAGAAAGTTGATAAAAAAAACAAAAGAGAGAAAAAGCATGTGAATAAAATGGGTCGTCGAGTAGAGGAGATTTGAGAGATCTATGAAAAATGTGTATTTAAAACATCCATGAAGGAGGATAAAATTGAGGAAGATTTATAAAATGAAGGATTTGGGGTTAGATAACGATCAAGATTAAAAGAAAGAGATGTAAAAAGTGTTCCGTTGATTTTAAGGAACTTTAATTCTTAAAATACGTAAAACATGTTAATTGATATTCTCGCTTGTGGCAATATAAAAAATTATGAAATATCGAATTAGAGTGAGAATTTAAGCGAAATTAAAAATGTTTGATAAACTTGTTAAAAATTCTTAAGAAAAACTTAAAATTTCGAAAAACACTATTTTCATGTTAAATGGATGTTGTAATTGTTGTAATACCTATAAGCATAAGATTTCTATTACGCTTAATGGATATATGAAATCCGGCTTTTCAAAAATCTTAAACATGCTCAAGAAGTTAAAGCATGGTTCCAACTTGTTTTTAACAGTTTTTTACAACAAAAATTTTTTTCTTCTTGCAAAAAAAGAGATACAAATATTTTTCAAGTTTTAAACAATGCTTAAAAAATGTATCCCGTTTTTTGCTGCTGCAAAAAAGAAGGAAAAACAAAGGAGGCCCTGAAATTGAACAAAAAAGAGAAAAAAAGAAATTACACTTAAGTACTAAAAAGTAAGTGATCGGCAAAAAAATCAAAATCTAACGATTCAAGGGTCACTTACAAAGGGAGAGTTAGATTTAAGAAAAAAAAGCCGCCGCCGATCAAAAAATTTTTAAAAACCATAAAAAAGTTGCACGAAAATATTTAATTTTTCATTTTAGCTTTTAACTTTTTATTTTAGGAGGAAAAATAGAGTAAAGCTTATTATAAATAAACTTCCTAAAAATAATCTCAAAATAAATATAAAATAATATACCTTTTTTCTGCGTTCGCTTTTAAGCTGAAAACAAGCTTTGCTGCTTTTTTTTAAAAAGACTGAATTTTTAGTTCACGTAAAATTGTGAAGGAAAAAAAGTGAAAGAAATGGACTCCGTTTTTTCAGTGTATACTTTTTTTTAACTGCGAAAAAAAAGAAAAAAGTTAAGTTTGTTTAGAAAACAAAAAAAAGTGTGAAAATGAATCAGAGTTTTCGAAAAGAAAGTAAAAAGAACAATTTCGTTGCAAAAGTCATAAATGACAGTAACACTTTTATGATTTATTTTCTTAAGTTTTGGTTACTATCATTTTTTAGAAATAAAAAATGAAAACAACGGTATAAAAATTTTTGCCTCAAAAAAGTATTCAGTTCCGCAATTTTTTTTGCTTCAAAGTAAAATATAGCACCAGCAGATTTGCTTTCAAAGTAAAAAAAACCTTGAAACTAGTTAGATTAAAGCCAAATATATCAAAGAAACTCAGGAAAATAAAAGGTTTAGATTGAATGTTGTTGACTCTAATCAGTTTTGACCACAAAAAAAGAAAAAAGCATGAATCAAAAAAAATGTCAGCAAATTTTTAATACGATTGATTAAATAAAATTAGCACTTATTTGGTCAGCCGTTTTTTTTCCTTAAAAAACATTGATAGAAAAAAGTGAATCATCGATCAAAAAATGATAGCAAAAAAGAGGGGAAAATTTTAGAACAACAAAAAAAGAAGAAAAGTTTAAAGTTGTAAAAAAGAAGATGACTAATAATTATATGTGTATTCATTACTTTTGGTGATGACCAAGTGAATAAGTCAAAAAAGATGAAAAATTGAGGTTAAGAAATAAATTTGTAAGTACAAGATTTGAAAAATCTTAAAGCAATGAGTAAGCTTTAGGTAAAAAAATATTTGAAAAAGTTGTTAAAATTTTCTTTTCAAGACAAAAAATGTGACTGATTTTGATTTCGCTGTAAGAATAAACACAAATAAAAACGGTATAAATCTTTCCGTTCAAAAAAAGAAAAATTCAATTTTTCAAAAAATTTTAAAAAACTAAATGTTACAAAATTAAAAAATTCATTTTCGTGTCAAAACCCAAAAAGTGTACAAATTTCGATTTTGTTGTACAATTTTTAAAAAGTACAAACAAATGTCACTTTTATTGCGCAAAAAATATTTTCCTCAACAAAGAAAAACCAGCTTTTTAAAAAGTGGCGCCTCTTTGAACGGCGCCAAACACAAAAAAACAGTGATATAATTTTAGAAACTGCGCAAAAATGAAAATAAAGAACGGCTGGCAATAAACAAAAAATTATAGTCCTCGCTTTTTTTGTTGAAAAGACATTTGAGGAAAAAAAGCAGAGTGAATGAGAATTGTAGCGGAAAAAAACTTTTTCAAGGATGAAACAACAACTTTTTTTGCCAACAAAAAACTAAACTTGAAAAAACTGCAAATGATTTTTTATGTGTTAAAAAGTGCCAATTATTGTATTTTCAAAAAAATGGTCCAAACAAAAATTGAAAAAAGCAAACAATAGAGGCTTGCGGATGACAAAAAAAAGTGAGCAACAGAAAAAATGACGGATCCAAAAAAAAGATGTCACAGATTTTGAGAGTCCGAAAAATATCCGCGTAAAAAAATGAGTTCAAACTTATATTTTTGCGAGGTCAAACGTGAAAAAATGGAGAGAAAAGAATGGATTGAAATAAAAGGAGAAGAAAGAATGGAAGAGGGAAACAATTTTTATTATTTTTTATAACTGTGTAATTTTACAAACAAAAGGAGTTGAGTGAGTAAAATGAAAGTCATGTTTTTATTGGAGTGAAAGTAATAAGTGTATATTAGAAAGTGGATTTGTATTATTGAATTAAGTGAATTCAATGATTAAGGAAGAAAGAAAGTGAAAAGTAAGATTTTTATTATTATAAAGTTTTTGTAGTAACAAATCGTGATTCACTGTTTCTGAGTAATTTTGAAAGTGTGTACCCTCGAAATTTTTTTATTTTGATAGTTTACCTAAAATTTAAAAATCCGATTACACAATTTCTTAAAACTACCATATTTGTCATTCAATCCCCCTCCATCTTGGTTACCATCATCAACAAGAACAAAAACATTCCTTTTGAAACAAATAAGTCTTCTCCTAAAAAATGTTAAACGCGATCGAACAAAAATTGAAATTTACAATTTTTGAAAACATTCCTTCGATTTTTTCGAATGACCTCAAAAATCTAACTTTCACATAAAACAAAAAATTGGTTGGTTCGAATTTCATTCTTTACAAAAATTCAATTTTTTCATTAAAGAAAAAATTTAAACAGTTAAAATTTTGTTTTTTTTGGAGAAAAATTATAGCTGATAACAAATGTTGTAATTTATAATTCTTTTTGATACCCAAAAAAATGTAAGCTTTTTCAGCAAAAATTACCATAATAGTGGCTATTATAAAAGTCACCATCCCTGAAGGCTGATGAGTGTTAATTTCAACACTATTACTCAACAAGAAAAAAAAAGTGTTTTATGTATTTTTTTAAAACAACTTTGATCATTTCCCATTATTTTTTTCCCTTTGAAGAAAAAATGACTCATTTGTGTTATAAAAATAATAACCAAAAACAAATAAATGACACTACTTTTTTTTCTCACTTTTCTAACCCAAATAAATGGACTAAAAAGAATTCAATCGGCTACCATTTTTTTTTTGTTTAAAGTAAAAAAAATTTTTTTGTGTAATTTCAAAAAAAACACAATTGTTTATTGGGAAATGAAGGTTGTATAAAAACAAATGTTCCTCAACCAAATGCAAGTGGTCAAAAAAATCATCAAAGAGATGAAGAGGGATAAAAACAAATGGGCACAAATCTTTCTTCTTTCAACAAACATTTGTTCAAACAAAAAATTTTTGTTGTTTTTTTATTATCTAAAAAAGTTTAATGTGATTGTGCCAGCCTGAGTTAAAAAAAAGGAAAGGAGTGATAACAACTTTTTATAACAAGGAAAAACCACTTTAAAAGCTTAAAAAATTGTTAAAAACAAAGGTGTTCAATTTTTTTTGTAAAACAAAAAAAAGGTGTGACAACATCTATCCAATACCTTTGCAACAACTTTTTTTTCTTTTTCTTCCAAAAACCAATCCCTCAAAAAGTCGTAAACTTATCAAAAAAAGTTTTTAAAATGAAATAATAAATTTTAAAAGATAAATCCGAAAAAATGAAATGGCAGCAAAAAAGAGAAAGAAACAAAAAGAATTGATCCAAAACAGATGTGATACATTTTTATTAGTTCGGATTTCTGCCGTTTTTTTTTCATGAATTTTGTTTTGTCTTTTTTTAAAGTAAAAATATTCGCAGTTAAATTCCCATAAAATTTATTTAATCATATATGTGTATTTTAGAAAATCTTAAAAGAGACAAAAGGGGAAAAAAGTTGTGCTATTGTAAGAAAAACTTATTAAGTTGAAACCAAATTTTCATCAAAAAAGGAACAGTAAACTTTTGTTCATTTAATTAAAATATTGCTCATAAAAATATATACTAAATTACAAGTTCTAAATTACAAAAACGCAAAATAAAAGCTTTTTTTAAGTTGTAATAAAAATTTAAAAAACAAAAAATGAGGAATTTTATCAGCACATTTATTTGAGCAATAAATGTATACTAAACTGGCTTTGACATTACATAAATTTATTAAAAATCAAATAAATAACCATGTAAAACAAAAAAAATCTTCAAAAAATATATGACTTTAATGTTGACCAAAGTTTTGAAGCGACTCAAAATGAATCAGATCATTGATATCAAAACCAATTGCTTCGGTCAAAAGTCCATCCCCATTTATAAAAATTGTCTCCGTTCACTATAAAGTCACCAGAAGAATCATACAATATTGTAAAAGATTCAAGTTCAAAGTTTCTAACAAGTTTTACCGTGTTACAAGCATCTGTAATTGAAAGATTCTGAAGAGTTGAAGAAAATGGAGTAAGAAATTCATCAAGTATTGATTCGGCACAATCAACAGAAAGTAAAAATGTAATTAACTCTAAAAATTAAGTTTTTTTAACCAAAAGAAATGAATTTACGCTTTGCTGCTTTGATTTTTTGAAAAATGGGCCGATACATTACTCGAAAAAGTATTGTAAAAGGTCGATTAATTTGTAGGTTAATAACTGAATTTCCAATATTATCCATTAAGAACTTTGAGTTAGGTTTATCATTATTAAGTTCAAATTTACAGCAAGGTTTATCATTCTAAAAAAATGCAAAAAAATATAATCAAAAAAGTTATCAAGTACCCATCCAACAGAATAATGAGTTTTATTAAATTCAAGAAAAGAAACAGAAGCAAAAAGATTTTTCATTGTTTTTAATTGTTCTTTTCCAGAAAGAGCATATTTAATTACAGCATCTGATTTTCCATCTTTGACCAATTTTTTTCCAATTTCAAATAAGATTTCAGGAATCAAGCTAAGCATATCCAAAAAAATGAACAAGTGAAATAATGATGGAACTAGTAATAATATTTATAAGGAAAACGAATGAAGACGAAAAAAGCAAAAGGGAAAACTAACTTTTCGTAAAAAATTTTTTGTCTTTTAAAAAATCAATTTTCCAATGAAGAATATAGTGGCAAACAAAGGGTCCAAGTATTTTAGCATTTTAGTTACGTCTTCTCTAAGGATGTAAGCCCTTTAGAGAATTTGGGCCTTTTGCCCGAGTACATGCTTCAAATTCGCCAATATTTTTGATAAATCAACGACAGAAACTCTACCGACAATAATCGTTTTCGAGAAAAATTATTACACGAGAAAACATTTGAAAAATGTCACAGTAAAAATTTTTTTTATCAACTTTATTTAACAAAGAAATAAATAAAAAGTGACATAGAAAAACACGAACACACAAAAATATTTATAAACTGTTTAGGGAAGAGCGAAGAATACGCTATATCGTTCTTCACAACAAAATTCAAAAACTGTAATTTCTGAAATTGAAAAACGTGGCTAAAACATTCCTTTGTGAAAACGAAATTTTTTTAATTTATAAACAGCATCTCTGTCCTAAGCCAATTCCTTTCCAACTGCAAACAAAAGTTCTAGAATCAACGAAGGCATATCTGAAAATGGTAAGATAAAATTATCTCGTTAAAACGCGATAAAAGGGGTGGAAAAATGAAAAAGAGAAACAAAAAAATAGAAGTGCATCATTTTTTTAAAAAAATGCGAATCAAAAAACAGCATTAAGCGTTAATAATCCATTAATGATTAATGGAACAAAACATGCTTGCTGCAAAAGAATGACACTTCCCCAAGCGCTGCTTCATTCAAACAGTTTATTGCATTATCGATTTTGTCCGTTATCATGATATTGTAAAACAAAAGAACTTTTCAATTATAACAAAATGTTTTTACTAAATAATACCTTTGGTTTCGGTAAATCGAAACACCAACATTACTGTTTCCAGTAAATTTCGAATATCAAAAATGGGACCAAATTGATAAATTTTTGGTTTGCGAAAATGACATAATAAAAAAATTCATTTTAATTATTTGGATTGCTTGAAACTGCACTAGAAACAACAATAATCTGTCGAAAGTTTCCATCAAGATTTTTCCATTGTTCATAAATATATTTTCGATACGGAATAACACAATATAAAATTGTAGAAAATTCTAAACAACTATGAAAAGATAAAAAACAAAAAAATATGCAGGAAATTCCAGAACTATGTGGAATTTGAAAAATTATGCAACATCCAACGAGAATCATAGGTAAAAGCAAAAATAAACATGTAATCAAAATTTGGATAACCGAAGTAATAATCAAAGATTGTTGAAATTTTCCAGTTGTTGCAGATTTTTGAGATTTTACAAGAAAAATAAAAAATGCCATTATTAAAAAACCAAAGATTAAAAATGCCGTTAAAAGAATTGTTAAAAA
>JAQIXH010000721.1:0-11486 GCA_034700145.1 Panagrolaimus detritophagus | reverse complement strand
TTGATGAGCTCTATCTTTTAAGACCAAAATTAGCGCGATCTGAGAACTTTGAAAAATCCAAGCACATCGCTAAATAAAATAAAAAATGAGCATTATCTTTTACGACTGTGCCTGATTTTATATTAGTTTCTTACATACATTTTTTTCAAAACTCTCTGATATCCCACTCAATTTTTTATGTTAATTAATAATATTAATATAAAAAGGCATGAAAAGTTAATATAATATCTGGTACAGTTGTTAAAGACATTACTCGTTTTTTCGTTTTTTTTAACAAAAAAACAAAAAGAATACAATGCCAAACAATCTTTTGACTGAACAAAAAAAGTGGAACTAATTCCAACCTGCAGTGTTAACCAAAAACGTTAAAAAAATTAATAATATTTTTCTTGTTTATTTTAGGTTAGCAAATTCGATTCTACCGAACAAACTATGAGTAATATTTCAACAAAACTTTTAATCTCCGAAATAAAACGTAAATTTTAACATTTATTACCATAATTTACTGCAAATTTTTAATATTTCAGGTTCAAAATTATTATTATTTCTTTTCATTTTTTGTTGTGTTGTTTTTTTCTGTGTTTATATATATATCTATAAAAATATAAATGTATTATTGGATATATTTTTTCAAGTTTTAGTAATGACTGATAAAAATATTATTGAATTTGCAAATAAATAAGCTTCAAATTTGTTTTCAGATTTTTTTAATAACATTACTGGATTTGTTTCATTTATTGTAAGTCCAAAAACTGCAATATTTTCACCAGTAAAAATTGCAGTTGAATAATTTATCATTTTTGAAGGGGTTAAAAAATGAATATCAGTTAAGGCATTGGTGATAAGGGTATGTTGAGAAATATCAGCAGGCAAAAATATTTACGTAGGATAACAAATATCGTTTATGTGACACAAGAATACGCAAATGACCTTAGCATGTTAATGCATTTATGTTTTCCTAAAATAATTTGTACAACTCTGACAAAAACAGCCTTCCAGCTGATATATATACAAGGGAAGTACGCAAAGGTTTTTTTCGAGTTTTTGCTCGAAAATAGGTTTAAATTAAAGATATGGGTCTAAAAATGAATTTGTGAAAGTATTAGCGGCTAACGGAAATCCATAACATTGTAATCTCAAATTAAAGATCAAACAATTCCTTTGATGTTTAATGCCGCTGTTTGTTGTCGGTAGAATTCCTTTTCCCACAGAGATTATAATTTTTTGGATTGCCATTAGCCGCTAATAATTTTACAAATACGTTTGCGGTCTCATATCTTTAATTTAAGCCCATTTTGAAGTCATAAATGTTACTGATATACTTCGAAGTTGTTAATTTTTGTCTTAAGCTCTCAACTACAGTATCCATAGTATTTATCTCTTACCCATCCCTTTGCTTTTTTAAAATGACAAAGGACACAAAATTATTTTTTTCAGATAACACGAATGAACTACTATATTGCAGTTTGTACCACTATAAATATCATCGTTACCAATTTCATAATTTACATTCGTTATATATCACCAGCTCGCAAATAGAGCTTCGAACATACATTATATATAACGATTCATTTCTTCTGTTAAAAAAAATTCCTTCCTTTTTTTCTGTTTGTTTTAAATATATATAGTACAAAAAATTATTTGTTTTAAAGAAACAAAAAGTTACAAGTATACAGGGTGTGCTAACCACAGACACACCAATACGTGAAATCATCGCCTGCTTGGGTTTTTTTCTTGGCATTTTTTTTCTCTATTTTTTGTGAAAAAACAGACAATGACGCTTCTTAGTTTTAATAAGAAAAACCATTTTTTGCGTCTGTCAAAAGCTTTTGCATTTTCATTGACTAGTAAATTTTTTATTTCTGCATTTTTCCAATGCTTTTTGAATATTTTCTTAATTTGCAAATATGAATATCTAAGTGTTAAAAAGGTACCAAAATTTTTTGTTTTATCTGTAATTAAGCTGTCTTAATGTTTATGCACAATAATAAAAAAGAGAAAAATAATTGTTTTCAATGAATCAAATATTTTGATTTTTGATAAATGTTTTATAACTAATATTCATAAAAAAACATTAAATAAAGCTGTTTGCAAAAAATTCGTTGCTTCATTCTTTTTCGATGAAATTATCAGCTTTTTTATTCAGACATTTCCTCTTTTTGTGTAAAAATGTGTCCCAAATAAATCATGCCAAGCCATTTTTGTTTTTTGCCACTGATGTGCTTGGAAGATGTGTCTCTGGTTTTTTTTTCAGACATTTCTCTTTTTGTGTTGCGATATTTCCAAAAAGTCATACCATTTGCTTTAAAACAAAAGCATTTTTTTGCGGCAGCCGAAGGAAAATATTTGCTTTTCAGTATTTTATTCCTCGTTTTGAATTTTTTGTTGATTTTTACAGATATTATCGTTGAAATTTGTGGAATGCCATAAAAATCAGAACCTTTTTTTTCCACTTCGTTTTTTAACAAATAAAAATTTTTTGAAAACGAGTTGATTTGAAAAGTATTGAACAATATTAAAGAGCACAACAATTGTAGATATTTGTCAAGAAAGTAATTTGTGAAAAATGTGTAATAACTAATATTTTTAAAAATATGAACAAAAATTCCTTGCAAATAATGTCTTGACTTTTACTTCATTTTATATCAAAAAAATGTCGTGACTTTTGACATTTTTCATTTTTTTGTTACGAAATATGTTTCAAAAAAATCAATCAAAATTGCTTCAAAACAAAAAAAATATTTTTGTGTCAGTCTGTTGAATTATGCTTGGTTTCCATTTTTTTGTCGACCAACAAAAGATTTTATGTCAGCATTTTTGCTTCCATTTTTGAATATTTTGTTATTTTGCAAATATTTCAATTTAAAATTGAGAAAAATAAAACACAGATGTGCTTTGTTTCTGTGTTGTTATTAATATTTGCACTTAATAACAAAAGAAAACAATATTAAAAAAGAGTAAAATTACTATAAATATTTTTCAGGAAAGTAAAGAGTTTAATTTATGACATAAGTTATCTGCTATTATTCGTTAAAGACACAAAGTTAAATTTTTTACAAGAAAATGTTGGATATGTGTGACAAAAATGTCTCAAAAAAATTTTAACAGTTGCTTTAATACGAAAAATGATTTTTTGCGTCTGTTGAAAGAATACGCTGGCTTTGCATTTTTATTGATTAAAAAAGTTTTATTTCTGCATTTTTTATTGCTTTTTGAATTTTTTAATTATTTGCAAATATTATGCTCTAAGTGCTAAAAAAGGTACCAAAATTCTTTGTTATATCACTATTTATTAATTAAGTTGCATGTCTTCCTTTAATAAAAATTTGTTAGAAAACAATAATAAAAAAGAGAAAAATAATTGTTTTCAGTGAAATAAATATTTTGATTTATGATAAATGTTTAATAACTAAAATTCATAAAAAAAACATTAAATAAAGGTGGTGCAAGAAATTTGTTGCTTCATTCTTTTTTTCGATAAAATTATCAATTTTTCTATTTCAGGCATTTCATATTTTTCTTGCAAAAATATGTCCCAAATATATTATACCCAATTTCTTCAAAATGAAAATAGCATTTTTGCGGGTTTCTGATTACTTTCCATTTTTTATCGTCAGAATTCTTTTTTTGTTTGCGTCTTAATTTTTTTTAATGTTTTATTGGCTTTTAAGCCATTTTTGTTTAAACCTTTAAGTCTGTTAATAAAGCAACATAATTATTTATTTTACTGTGTTATTATTTATAATTGGAAACAATAAAAGATTATGTTTCAACCGTTTTTCAAAAAGAGTAAAAAAATTGTGTTTCATGGGCGAAAAACGTTAATTGTATGATAATTATTATATAATTATCATTCATGAAAAATAATTGTTTATAAAAAAAGTTCGTAGCTTTAACTTTAATTCAACTTCGATAATCAAATATGAGCTTTGAAAAAGACGATATGTGTCATGACGATGGATGATTAAACTCTTCACATAATTCTTGTACCTTTTTTCTTTTCAATGCTTCAGTTATTGCACGCTTTTCAGCTAAATTTATTGTAGTTCTTTTTCTTTTACTTGAATGTATTATGAAAAGTTGAAAAAACAAACGTTGTTTTACAAATTAAACACAATAAAATTTAAAAAAAAGTAAAAATAAAAAATCGCTGTAAGAAAAAATAAAAGGCGTAAAATCGAGGTCCAACTCCCTTATAATTTTTTGAACAAACCGCAGAAAAAGAACATAAAAACGAGGTTCGACTGTATGTCATAAATCACAAAAAATAATGGAATTACCATTTAACCGTGAATTTTTAATTTTAAAAATGGTGTGGAAAGTTGCAGTAATACATATATTGCTTAAAATGAAGATATTAAGAAAAGTACATTTCTTTACTCATTAAAAGTTTTCCTAAAGCGGAATTAAAAAAAAATTAATTATTAGCGTAATTAAAAACCACAAAAAACATTTATATTTTTGCTTGAATGTTTAATAAAATTTTTAACTATTATATTTTTTGAAATTAAAAAAATTTTGTTTTAAAAAAATATGTCTGATTTAACTCTTATTTATGCAACAGGATTTAGTGTGAGTTTTAAGTTTACAAAATATTCCTAAATTTTTGCTTTTAGTTGGGAACATTTGGAATTGTTTCTAGTATAGTTTCGTTATGGATAATTTATAAAAATTATGTTTTACATAACAGTTTTGGATTGGTTTGCGCCCTTCAAAGTATTATTGAAGGATGCTGTTTGTTTATAATAACTTATGTTACGTTTTTAATTGTTATTATGTACGTTTTTAATAACAGTGATGCAAATAAGGGCTATATTAGAATTTTTAAAAATTGTTGATTCAATCAACAAAGTTTCTGAACTTATCCGCTCCCTCTTTCGAAAAACGGAGATTAAAGTTTTCCCCTAAAAAAACAAGAAAAATTGGGTTTTTCGGTGCAAACTTTTTGTGTTTCTATAACATTTTTTAGCTCCCCTGAAAATATAAATATTACTGGAACTATAATTGCCGGAATACTTATATCATTTCTGCATTCTTGTGCCACTTGTCTTCAACTTTTAAAAGCAATTAATAGAACATGTGCCATTGTTCTACCACTGAAATACAACAGATTTTTTCAAATAAGAAATACAGTTGTCTTTGTTTTAATATTGTTTGGAATATCTTTTTCATTGATTTTATTTTATATTTTTGATCCATTATGTCAGGTCCAACTTAATACAGATTATTACTTATATGCATATGTAACAGTCAAATGTACAACAACATTTGCATATACAATATTCGTCAATGGCAGATTTGTTATATTAAGTATAACATTATTTTTTGATTTTATAACACTTTGTTATTTAATTAAAATTAGAAAAACTGTTTTCACTGGTAAATTATTTTGTAAATATTATATATTTTAATATAAGTAAATTTATTTTTTAGGTAACAACAAAAAAATTATGAAAACAAAAGTTCGATTTTTTATTCATGTAAGAAAAATATTTTTATTTCTGAAATCATAAAACAGCTATAATTTTAGGCATTTATTTCATCAATTTTTCATGCGATTGCATTATTTGCCCCAAGAATTATTCGACCCTATATAACCTCAAATTATGGAATTTATTTGACGACTTCTATGAATGTTGCTTTTTATCATTCATTAAATGAGTAAATTTCTTAAGCTTTTTTAAACAAAAAACAGTATAAAGTTTTTTTATAGGTTCTTATTTGTTATTTTTACAACTATAGCTTCCAAAGAAATGAAATCTTCTTCAAATGTTACAGCAAAAGCTGCAAATGGAAATAGAGTTATACATCATAAATAATACCGTTTTCTTTGTTTTTATCAATTTTTAAAAAAGTTTTTTATCACATTGAAAGCTGAGATGGATTGATAGAAGAAAACACATTGAGATTTAAATAGATAACTTCAAAATTAAAATGTTAAGAATTTTTTCCTTAAAAAAATAATAAATTAAAATTTTTTTGAAGATCGAAATTGTATTAAAAAGCGACAACGAAAAATCAAAAAATTATTTGTTTGATCAAAAATAAATTATTTTCACTTAAAATTCAATTATTATGCACTTTAGACTTTTTAAGTCATTTGCAAGCTAAATTTGGGTGAATCTGGAGGCATTTTTTGCATTTTCGGTAAATTTACCATTCGACCGGTAAATCTACCGAAGATCAAATTTACTGGTAAATGACCAGCCTTACTCAGCCCTTCCTGGAGCGAAAAATAAATTAAATTAAATTAAACAAATGTTTAAAAACATTTTCAAAAAAAAGCAACAAATGAATAATATTAATTTTTTTAATTATTAATTATTTGGTAAAATTCAAAATTATTATCATATTTCGATGTAAATATGCAATAATAATAGCAAAACTTATAAGTTTTTTGTCAAACAAGCAGAAATAATCTGAATTTTATAATCACTTTTTTTAGGTTGTGTCACTGATGATGGCATTTTTATAAACGAAACTAAAACTGTCCAACAAAAAGATGGATTTCAATTTAATTGCACAAAAAATGGTAGAAGTTTTACATTTACAAAAACTCCACCACCTCCACCATACTTTCCTCCTCCTCCTGCTCCACATCCTTCAAAGCCTTTAAGCGGGGAGTGCAAACTTGGACAAACAAAACTTATTTCACATCGATTTATCCTTGAATGTCAAAAAAAGGAAAATGAAGAACAAAATGCCTTCCGTTTAACTGCATGTTTTTCACAACCAAAAAATAATAAAATGAAACGAGTCAAAGTTGAAGTTGAAAAAACTTTTGACACATTTTTTGACAGAAAATCTGAATTAGGAATTCGATATAAATGCCATTCAAAGGGGGATAAATACTTTTATGATGAAGTTAGATGTATTGTCGGAAAAGAATTTGTTAAACCTGATAAAATCTTTTTTAATGGAACTGATGCAATTTTTTGTATTCAAAAAAATTTTGGAAAACTTCAACTAAAAGCAATTAATCCTAAAAAACTTGTTCAAAAACTTTGTCCAAAAGGTTCTGAAAAATTGAAGTAATAATGATAAAAAATATTTAATCAGGAATAAATAATTTAATGCGATTATCGTTTTTTAACATTTTGAAACAACAAAATAATTTTTAAAATTTTAAAAAAGCCATTATAGAAATAAGAATTTAAAAAAAACTTCAAAAAAATTTTGTTTTAAAAGTAGGAAGCGTCATTTTTTCAAAAAAGAGAGAAAAAAAAAACGCAAGCAAGCGACGAGTACGCGTTTTGGTGTGTCTGTGGTTAGCACTTCAGCCTTTCATGCATGGTCGCAAGCATGTCCAGGATCAAATCCCCCCGGTGCAAAAAAATTAAAAAGTTTATTTAATTAAATTTATTTAACTTTTTAATAAACTACAAATAGTAATTTATAGTATAAAAACATTTTTTAGACACTTTTTTTATGAAGTAATTTTTTTGCATCGGCTGGGATTCGATCTTGGCCATGCGTGCGATCATGCATGAAAGGCTGAAGTGCTAACAAAAGACACACCAAATTTTGAACTCATCGTCTGCTTGGATTTTTTTTCCTGCCTTTTTTTCTCTCTTTTTTGAGAAAAAACAGGCAATGACGCTTTAATACGAAAAATCATTTTTTGCGTCTATCGAAAGAATACGCTTGCTTCGCATTTTTATTGTCTAATGAAAATTTTATTTCTGCATTTTTCCATTGTTTTTTCAATTTGTTATTAATTTGCAAATATTATCATTTAAGTGCTGATTACAAGTTCTGGACAAACAAACGTTGCATGGGTGGTTGTTTATTTACTTTAAAAGAAAACGAATGCGACAAAAAAAATTTATTTAATTTAATAAACTTCGGGTTTACTTTTGTATTTATTGAAAAAAGATAGTTGAAAATTGTTCCCATTTGTCCACAGCCTAAAAAGTACTGTATTTGGGACTGTAGAAAAAGAAAACAAAACAGAGTCATGCGCTAAATGACAGAATTTATTCAGTCATCATCTTATAAGAAGAAAAATAAAGATTATTTTCAAAAGTACAAATTAAACAAAAATAAGACATTTTAAAGAAAAAAGCAGACTGAAAATTTACTGCACTGCGAAATGCTTCAATTAATGTTTCAAAACATGGTAAGCACAATTATAACTTTAAAGCGTTTTTGGCAGTTTTTCGACAGACGGCAGTTTTCGGATTAGATATCATTGCTTTGTTATATCCGAACACAATTTTCACCTGATCAGTAATGGAATCCGTTGAAAAACTTTGTTGAATTTTAAGTTTTAAGTATTAAAATAAACCAAATCAATCAATTTATTAGATGCTTGTCGAGATTTATCAACGATAAATCGCAATTTTTGTTTTTATCAAAAACAATCTTTGAAGCTGTTGTAAACATCCTTTTCTTACTTTTCTTTCCATCGCTTTTTAATATAAAAAGACGCTGTATCGATTCATTTTTTATTTTTTTATATCGCTATCTTCATGTTTTGACAACGATTATGATATAAGAAAAAAATGAAGGTGGCAACTGATAAGAGAAAAAACGCGATTTTAAAGAACCACGCTCAGTCTTCATTTTTTCTTTCTCAATGTTTTAATTTAAAACATTTAAATGATTTTTTATTAGTTTGCTTTTACATCATCACTTCTGTTAACTTTGTCGTATTTTTTTACTTTCATTTTTCTTTATAAAAATTATTATTACAAACAAATTATGAAACTTGTCTGTGTAATGTACATAAAAACAACCTTTAACATTTTTTGATAGATTTGTTTTTTCGTCATTGTCGTCTCTGTCATCCTATTCCATTCTCGATAAAGTTCCTCCCTACTCTTTTCCCGTGCTTTTCGGTTGTTTAATATATTTCACTTAATTTATGCAGGAAGGGGGAGGAATTGCAACACTACTTTTAGGCAACATTAGCTATATCGCTTCCGGGAAACTATCATTTGATGTTTTTTTAACATAAAATTTAAATTATCATTTTACAGTTTACGTGGCTTCGCCTTTTCATTTTGATGAAACTATTCTGTTTGAAATAAAAACAAAATGGATGGAAGTACTGAAAAAAGTAAGTAAAAAAGCTTACTACCCCCACAAATCCTTCTTTCCAGGATTTTTTTTGTGTGTGCGATTTTTAAAAAGTTCATATATTTTAGAAACTGATATCAAAAAACAATATTCTGGCACAACTTACCAGATTAAAGTTTTGCTTCTTTTATTATGCCTTGGAAGAAAAGCCAAAAATTATTATCATTTTTATCTAAGAACCGAAGTTAAGGATGCTGAAAAATTTGATGATGCTGTATTTTATTACAAAAGAAAAGATGAAACAGTTTACAATGTTCGATATTTCCAAATCAAAAGCAGTGAAAGTGAAAATGCCGAATTGAAATATACTGATTTTGTAAGTAATTTTGATAAAGCTGTTGCAAACATTTTGAAATATTTTATTTCTTATCGAAAAA
Organism: Panagrolaimus detritophagus; assembly: GCA_034700145.1. Taxonomy (NCBI): domain Eukaryota; kingdom Metazoa; phylum Nematoda; class Chromadorea; order Rhabditida; family Panagrolaimidae; genus Panagrolaimus; species Panagrolaimus detritophagus. Next base: position 2,028 of record JAQIXH010000721.1, on the reverse strand, counting down.
TAAAAATGAAAACAGCAAAAGAAAATGTTGAAGACTTTATTTTATGTACAAATTATAAATTGCCGTTGAAATTAAAGAAATCTGAAGCAAATGACGATGAAATTTTACTATTTCGTGAAGATTCTACACCCGATGAACTTTTCGGCATCATTTCATATCAATGGAAAAAATACAAGCTTACAAAAATTAGTGATGAGCTTCAAAAGAATCTACTAAAAAGTACTAATTTTCATTTATTAGCTGAAGAATTGTTTGAATGTATCACAAAAAGCAAAAATAACAAATCTTCAACAGTGAACATCGATTTTAACAGTTTTTGGCTTTCAAAATATCAGCATGCTTTAAAATTAGAAAAAGTTATTGTCAAAAAAACAATTACTGCCCCAAATGGAAAAATTGTAGTTAGCAAAAAGGATGATTATGTTTTTTCTGACGATTTCCTAAACAATAAAAATATCAGTAAAAAATGTGAAGATTTTCGAAATATTTTCTTGGATCTTTGCGAAGCAAAATTTATGAACTTATTTCTTTGTGAAAAACTATATTCTGTTGATAATTCTTTCAACAATTTCCACATTGGAAAAAATAACATTCATGAATACAGTAGTGATGAAACTTTAAACGAAGACGAGGAATTTTTTTTGGAACAGTGGGCAACAAACTTTAGCTATTCTGCTTTTTATGAGACAGTGTTTAAAACTGATATTACTGGTCAACATAAACCGTTAAGCGGGATTTTTAAACCTGTTGGAATAAATAAAGTGAAGTTTACTGGTGATTTTGTTCAAAATAAGAATCTCACAAATGCCGCAAAAGTGTTTCGGAAACATTTTCTCAGATTCTATGCCACAATGGTACTGAAAGATATGAAGCTAGAATTAATTAAGAATAAATGTGTGAAAGGTTCTGCAGAAAAAAATACGCCATGTTACGATAAATTAATTAACAATAAAGACATTGACAATGAAATCAAACAATTCTTAGAAAAATTTTCGATCCAAACAATGCCTTATGATAACGAATTAATGGATGTTATAAAAAATGAAATTAGAGATGAATTTAATCTTCTTGAAGACAAATGGATAACAAATTCCTTATTACAAAAAGTTGAAAAATGGTTCAAAACGGCGGAAGAAGTTCCACTTGATAAATCGGAAGTTGATAAATATTTTGAAGAAATCATAAAAGATGTTGTGATTGAAATGTCAGAAGAAAATTTTTATATAGAAATGTTACAGACTTACAACCTTTCTTTTAAAACAGTTCCCAAAACATGGAGAGATTTTCTGGAACCAATTAAAAAAGATGATGCGGAAACGAATATTCATTCAAGTAGCTTCTTAATGTTGTTGACAAATGAACCGATTTTAACAGCGATGAAAGTCCAAACTGCAATGCGGTCGTTAGATTTTTATAAAAAGCAGAAAAGTTTTATTATGTATCCTGCTTCAGTGTTGTTACAAATGGAATTAAAAACAAATTTTCTAAACAATGCTTTGAAATCTCAAACCTGCTATAATGTTATTGTTATCGTTGCTGATGAAAAAGAAGCAACTTTGGCAATATTTATGTATCTAAGGACTTGCACAAAAAAAGTTGTACTTATTACATCGGAAAAGATGCCATTTTTTGATTATATAAAACGCAACTGCGAATTTTACGAAGAAGAAGATCATTTCAATTTTAATGATTTGACTTCAGCTTCCCAGAAATTTATTTTGGAAAAAAATATTATCTTTCAAGGAATCAACTTACCTTTGCGGAGAATCATTGACAACGCATGCAATTTGATTGATTCAAAAACTGTAATGGAACTGGCAACAAATAATTCAACTTTTGAAATTGGTAAAATGCTTGAACCGTACCAAGAATACGATAGAAATTTTTATATTGAAAGAAAAATCGGTCTAATAGAAATGAAAGACGATTTTTTCACTAAAAGTTTTCCTGGTTGTTTATTTCTAATTGAAGCCGAAAACATTACAGAAGCTCAAGAGTTTTTAAAACAGAAAAGCATTGATGAAAATA